>CAJNRD030001121.1:1631815-1769776 GCA_905319865.3 Cotesia congregata
TTTTTTTTTTTTTTTTTTTTTTAATTTTGATCAATTTATACAAATGTTTTATTTATTTTTTGACACTGAAAACTTCAACATAATAAATATATTTTTTAAAATTGCCTAATAAGCTCATTAAATTCAATTTCATTCTTTAAAATTTCATTTATAATTCAATCGCATTTTATTTTCACTAATTTAAATAAGTGTATTATGAGCTAAGAATTTTTTTTTTCTTTTTAAACTTATTAGTAAGTTTAATTAAAAAATAATAAATTATAATTGCCAGCTAATTTCCAGTTTTCAAAAAATATACTTGTCTATTAGTTGGTTTTTGTATTTTTAGTTTTGTACAAACTTTCAGTCAAAATAAAACTAAAAAAATATACATACATTTAAATTCAAAGATTCAATTTATAAAACTGGACGATTCATCTTATTAATTACACAATTCATTATTACATTTTATCTATCCATATTTCATTCATGATATTCAATAAATTATAATTATCATTCTTGCAATTTTCAATTAAAAATTATAAAAATTTTTAGAAAATTAAGTAGAATTTTTTTTCAGTAAATTACAAAAATAATTTTATAAAAAAAAATGTATAACTTGATTTTAAATTTTGACTAAAAAATAAATTTTTTTTTAAAACATGCACACGCAAGACAATAATTACAATTTATTATTAAACGATTATTAAGACGTTACATTAAACAAATATCTATAAGTTTATTTTTGGATTTTTTGAATTAGTCTTGTAGTTAGTGAGCAATACTACCAGCTGCTTCGCTTATTTCTTGTCTATTATCATTATCATTGATTAATTATTTCAATAACCTCGCCCGGTTTTCTCAATTTATTTATATTAAAATATTCCTTACTTTAATTATGAAAATACATGCAATATTTTGTTGACAAATGTGATATTTAAAAGAAATATATTTAGCTATTTGTTTTTGAAAAATCTACTGTATATTGTATTGTATTGGATTTGTATTTATTCACTCATCTGTAATTAATATCTCGTGATAATTAATTTTTCGAACTGAATATAATATCTGAAAATACGCACACCCACTGACGTCGCTATAAACTTATCATTAATTATTTACAATCGAATGAATGCTGGAATAATTTTTTTACAAACAAAATACAACATAAATAATTGTCTGTGAATTTGGTTTTTTGGCGGACGGTAGTGCAGAAATTTTGTGACCGGTACTAGTATATATTGTTTAAATTAAATATTTCAAATGCATTCATATACTTATTATCTAATTAACAAATGTCAGTGGGTGTAACGATAATTTTATTATTGTAAATCGCTTTAAATTATGACAAGTTTCTAAAATATGATTTATTAATTATAAAAATAAAAATTAAGATTATACAGGGCTACAAGCATTTTAATTTCTTTAAACTATTTAAATAATAATAATTATTATTTTTATAATAATGAAATAAATGATGAACTTTTAAAAGTCATTTATATCGCAATCGTAGAATATAAATCACAAACTAACTAATAATAATAATTGAATAATAATAATAATAATAATAATAATAATAATAAAGTGAATGTTTAAAATTGTACAATTTAGATTGTTAACTTAATTAAAAAATGATATGATAATTATTGTACATGTCATCATATACCTTCTAACTTATTAGAATTTATTATTAAATATTTTTTTAAGTAAGGTAAAAGACCCAGTTATTGACACTGGCCTAGTTATTAGACACTTGCAATTTTATTCTAATTAAAAAAATAAAATGTCCCTAAAAAACCCAACTTTTTTTTTTAATTTATAATTAAAAAATTATATTTATTAGATTTGTTTTATTTTTTTTAATTAAAATAAAATTGCAAGTGTCAATAACTGAGTCTTTTTCCTTACTTTTGTTCATATTTATACGAATAAAATTTTTTAATTCCATATCGACGATCTAATTAGCAATTGTTCTAACTCTTTATTTTTTAGATGATTTTTTTAATATTTTTAGGTAGCAATAGTCTAATTATAAATTATTTAAATGATTCAAATTAAAATATGCTTCTATAATATATTAAATTGTTTTGATAATAAATTTTGAAATTGTTTTATTTTTTAAATTTAGACAACTTGCTAATTAGAACGTCGATATGTTTATTTCTATACTCTGAAATAAATATATAATATTCAACAGAAATAAGAGCCAGTATATATAAATAAAAAAACTTTAACCTTCAGAAAAAAGATTATATATGACTAAAAAAAATTAGATTTTTTTTTTTAATACGAACAAAAATTCAAAAAAAAAATATTTAATAACAAATAAAATATTAAACAATAAATTATAAAGTTGTTTGTCCGCAACACTGATTATCCTCAGTCAATACCTTCCATGAGTTACTAATACAAAACTCAAGTATCAAGCTAAGTAAATAAAACCAATAAACTAAAATAATCAATTTAAAATAAAAATAATAATTGGAAGTTAACATCCAAATTGTACAATTAAAATATTTGATAATGCGAGGATAGAAACAAAATTACCGTTATGTATTGGGGCCTTCCCACTCGATAAGATACTGCAACTGACCACTTTTACTTAATCTCTTAGCTTTAACACCAAACTTTTCACCAGAAGCGATGCGATTCGCCGCACCGAAGTACATATTAACCGAAGACTTGAGGTCGTCCATCGAGATATCGGGAGTCGACTGTTTTATCGGAGAAACTTTTGGGGAGGAAGAAGCCGCTGATGTAGAGGGCATAGACATGGTCAAATTACTCCTCTTCTGGGCTTCAGCATTGGCAGGACTGGCCGCGGATTTATCAGCGCCTCGCTGTCTGAGCCTCCTGCCATTGAGAGCGTAGTCAACGCAGCTGCCGATCTGGCTGGTGCTGCTGCTGGAGGAACTGTTGAAGGAGCTCCTCAGGTTCCTGACATAGTCATTCTTGACTTCGCTGTTGCGAGCCGGTAGAATGGCAGCAGTTTTGCTGGCAGTGGCCGTCGCTTGGAACTGCTGAGGCTGAGAGGGAGGTCGGCCTCGACGGTGCTGTCTACGTCGCTTTACTTGTCCGTTCCGGTCGATGATGATGTCCTTTTCGGAGAGCTGTCGCTTCGCTGGACGAATCAGCGGCGGGTGTGGTATCACCGGCGTCAATGGGAGCGGAAGTGTGATCGGTGGTTGGTAGTTGTGGTAATTATGGTGATGATGGTGAAAGGGCAGCGGCGTACTTGAAGTACCTGGCACTAAATTGCTAGCGCTGGAAATATTCGGCGTGCTCAGCAACTCGCTGAGATTGCGGAACGGGTTGTTTTTACCCTCGAAGTCTTTCGGTGGGGGGATGAAGGAGTCCAGGGTGCCTCGAGAGCTGGTCTCGTCGCCGCTGGTGTCTGCTGGAGTCACTGACGGCTGAGGAAGGTTCAATATCAAGTCCACGGAACTCGGGACTGACAACTCGCTGATCGCTGAAGTTGTTGCTGGAGGTGTAGGTGGTCCTGATACCGATGTTGGTGGTGTCGGTGGTAAGTCTGGTACTTCTGGAGTACGCTGGAGTGGTTTTCTCTGAAATTTTTTTTATTTTTAAAAACTTTTTGTTTAAAAAATTAAAAATTTTTTTTAATTCAAGAAATCAGTTTTTTAAAAAACGAAAAATCTACTTCATAATTTTTAATTTTCTTATTTAAAACTTTAAAATTTTTATTTACTAATGCAGAAGGTTAGAAAGTAAAAATTTATTTTTTTTTAAGAAAAAAAAATTTTTAAAGTTGTTTGGAAGAAAAAAAATTTTTTTTTGTTCGTATTTTTGGGCTTTAAAAATGTAATAATTTAATTAAAATAATAAAATTGATAATTTACCTTAGTGATGGCATTTTTGAGTAATTTTCTAGCTTTTTTATATCTCGCTTCACGTACTATTTGATTTTTAGTATCCTCACAGCCTTTATCACGCTTTTTATGCTTTCTTAGCATACGTTCATGTGTACTATTCAATGCCATTAATCGTTTACGTCTTTGTAAATTTAATTTTGGGAACGGGAATGATTTTTTTACAAAACCACCACCGCTATACCTGGTAATGGTTAACAATCATTATTAGTATAATAATAAGTACCTAAAATATTAAATGTTATTGTCTTGCGACTTTTTTTATTAAAATAAAAA
This sequence comes from Cotesia congregata, assembly GCA_905319865.3. Classification (NCBI taxonomy): domain Eukaryota; kingdom Metazoa; phylum Arthropoda; class Insecta; order Hymenoptera; family Braconidae; genus Cotesia; species Cotesia congregata. The sequence goes on from CAJNRD030001121.1 coordinate 1,635,961, forward strand.
GATTTCTCATAAATTTTAAAGTCAAAAAAATTATAAAAAATACTTCCAAGCGAAAAAAAAAAAAATAATTAATTTTGTTAAATAATTATTCATTTCTAATTTATTGAATAATAAAGTATGAAAATTTGATTATATAATCAAAATAAATTTTTTAAAGAGAAAACAAATCATAAAATAAAGAGAAAATTTTGAAATCTTCAAAAAAGAAAAAAAAATTATTTAATAATCAAAAAAGTTAGTTAGTTAATCGACTTATTGATCAATAAACCTTTCTCGGAGAGATTCTGTCGACTGATCCTGTGTACTAGGAGTTGGGCATGTATCTTGATCAACATCAGTGGCTTTCGATAATACTGTTCCCATTGTTACGATATCTGACGGGCTAACAGCTTCAGTTACCAAGGCAGTAGCTTCTTGATTCGTTGTATTAATTGCGCTAGGGCTGTCAGCAAATATCACTGGTCTGTAACAGGCCAATTAATTAATTAATTAATGAAACAAAATTAAAGCCAGAATAATTGTACTGAGCCGTGTAAAAAAATTTACCCAGGAGGTGGAAGATATTGTAGTCTTCTATTCGCTCCCCAACAACGACGTAAAACAGAGTCATCAATAATTCCAGTCACTGGTAAATTAACAACTGGACAAGGTGGTGGTAATCTTACTCTCAAGCCCCAAATAGTAGTACGTTTTTTTATTTCACGCCCACATTTAAATCTAGTTCGATTGTTGGCTAATATTGAGAGTATAGCTTCTCTACGCATATGGGCGCTGATATCTCTGATCTATTAAATAAAATTATTTTTAGACAAGACTCATTATTAATTATCAATTATTAATTATAGAGCACACATACTCTTGGTGGAAGTTGTAGTAAGTTCCAATTTTCAGCTGCGTACGGTATGATGACAGAGTCCAAATCGTAATACTTTTTAGCATTATATACGGTCAAATTGTACAACATCAGGTGCACGAGATCGACCCATTTTAATTCCAGTCGCCGTACAAATTCTTTTCCGTAATTGCACGTTGAACACACAAATACATAAAACCTAAAAAAAAAATCATACTTCAATTATTTTCTACCATCAAAAAATATAATTAAGACAAAAACAAATGATAAATTGCTTAAATATAAATTTGATAATACCGGTGAATAAAAAAACAAAATAACATACCTGTCGCCACTGTACAAAGGAAACGTCAAACAGCTGACACATTTTTCATGAAACCACTGTTTACATCTAGCGCATTGTAACATTTGAGTATACCACTCGCCATTTAGTCCACAGTAGCAATAAATTTGTTCAGCGTTTACTCGATGATGTGAATCCCAACTCAACATTTCAGGCTACGGAAATAAAATTTTAATTATTAATTAAATCAATCGGTAATAAATAGCAATAATTGATTTAAGAATTATTTTAAACGTCTTTTAATAAACTTCCAATCGTCGATTGCGAAACTTTACTTATAAATGCAAACAGACTAATAATTCATTCGAGTCGCTCATTTGGAAAAATTTTATTGACTCAGTTTAATTTAGTTAGATATGGATTTATATTTTTTTAATCATTTTAGTTTGAAATTTATCAACCCGACCAATCTAAATTGCCATATTTAATCCAATAGATAACACAATTAATTAGTAACTTAAATATTTCCTCGAATTAATAATAACTTATTCCCGTAATTTAAAAAAAAAAATAAATTGTGTATACATCATAAGGTAATTTTGTCATGTCTTCAGGCGGTGGTTGAGGTTGGTCTCTTCCACTGCAAACTTTCCTAATGTTAGCTTTGATCATGGAATTCTTTGGGTCAGGACCATCACGTGTTGTCTTGAGTATATTTTCTTGGCATCTTTTACACTTCCAGTGTGAGTCTACGTTGGCTTCTTCCGTGGTTACTTGAGGCTACAATTAATCACGTAAACCTTTTATTAATAACTAAACAACTGTAATGACCTAATGACTAACAGAGATTAAATTCCACATAAAACTTTTATCACCACTCAAAAGATAAAAACTGTTAATGAATTTTACCTTGTGGCAGTGTTGGTGATAACCACGTCCGCATTTGTCACAAACAATAATATCATTATCTGGCTTAGGCTTAAATTTTTTACACAACACACACATGACATTTGAATCCGGTGTACCCAACTTGGTCAGCTCCTTGACACTCGACCACGAGGACGTGTTGTCCAGGAACTTAACCAGGCACCTTTCCTGGGCCAAGTCCACTTCAACGATCGTTCCGAGATAGAACTTTCCATCTTTCAGCTGCAGCAGCACGTCCTCGCCGTGAGAAAAACCAAGACGCTGTTCCCTTGTCGTGCTGTCTGGCATCGCCAAATTATCTTCGGGCACCGACATTTTTCTATTGGCACCAACAGACAATATTATTTAATTTTATTACACTTTTTTTTTTTTTTTTTTTTTTTTTTTTTAAATTATTTATTAACACTTAAATATTATTTCTAATAAAAAAAATTTGTAGTTTAAAAATTAGCCGTCACATTTTTAAAATTTAAATAATTTTAAATTTAATTGTAAAAAATTCTTATTAAATTTTTTTTAAGAAATTTTTTAACTCAATTTTTAAATCTCACAAAATTTTTCAGCAAAAATTAAAAAAAAAAAAATTGCAGCAATGAAAATAAAAATAAATTAAAAATAATTTAAATGTATCGCGAAAATGAAAAGAGGCTGCGCCCATATGATCGGCATCTCATTAAAAACCAGTTCACACTTAGCAAACGGGAGCAGGTAACTTAACTGCAGTCTTGGTGAAAATACAACACAATAAATAAATAAATAAATTAACCAATAAATATAAAAAATTATTTTACTAGACTAAAACTGGGATTGTTGTTAACAATAATAACAATAACGTCAACAATGGATCTCTAGGAAAAAATAATAATTGCACTAGTGACTTATTACAGTGACAATCTGGTAAAATGTCTAAGTAAATAAAAAATATATTTAATGAGAAAAATAGCAAAGTAAAAAAAGATACACAACCCTTGCAGACGATCAATCGCGCGGTCAAGACAACGCGAGACATTAGCAACCCCTGAGAATTTTCGTACTGACACCGGTTAAGTATTCCCGTGGTAAGTCTCGAGCTGGAGATTATTTACCGAAGATGATAAGGGCAATTAGATTAGGGCCGCTTGTAATAATTATTTATGGTGACGTACCTTGGTTTTCTCACTTGCCGAATTAATGCTCTTGATTGTTATCCTTCATCCTTCCCTGATCTGTTTCTCGGGCGGCCATTCGTGAGTATCACGCACTGGCCCGCCACCGTCTTGCTTCCACACGCACTAAATGACTAAATATACTTTTAGCGGGAAATTTGTTAGCTTTCTTTCATTTTAAATTTACGTTTTTTTCGTCTGATTTTTAGTGTTTATTCAATTATTTGTAATTTATTAATAAAATTATAAAAATTTTAGTTGTAATTAAAAAGTTACGTTATTTTTTTAGGAGATTTTGTGATTTTATTTTGCCACGTAAATTTAAATTTTCACAGCGGCCATTTTTTCGGGATTCGGTACTTGGACGGCGTGAGTCAAACTTTGGACTTTTTTTATAAAAAACAAAATGTAATGAGACTTCTGTTTTTTTTTTATAATTTTTTATTTAGAGGACAGTTATTAGATTTTATTTCTATAATATTTTTTAAATGAGGTATAAATTATAAAAATTATTAAAATATGTCAGTAATTTTTGAAAAAAATAAAAAGATTTATTTTTGAAAGATTTATTGCAATAATTTTAAGAAATGTGAAGAAATGTTAATTTAAGATTAAAAATATACAAATTGTAAATTTTTTTAATTGAAATTTTACAACAAATTCCCTCTATGGCACTTTTTTAATAATTTATAGACAATTCGGCTGTCCAATTTCAAAACACAGTAACTAACATTTAGAAATTCTTATTAAAAAAAAATTTGCCTGCTAAATTGATGAAAAATTTGATTTATGAATAGAAAATACTTGAATATAAATATTTTTAAGAAAAAATACTTGAAATTAAGGTTTAAAAGTTATAAAAAGTGCAGCAATATTAAAAAAAATTAGGTATAAAAATTTTGCAGTTACTGTGTTTTAAAATTGGGCAGCCGAAATAATTAAAAAGTCTTAAATTGTAATTTTACTATTTTTTTTATCTAAAAATAAATAAATCTTATGTATAATTATTGAAATATTTGGTCATATTAATTTTACAAAAATTATAAAAATTTCTTTCAAATTTTTTATATTTATTTATTTGTTGATGTTTTTGTTCTATTATTATTATTATTATTATTATGTCATTCCAATCTAAACTTACTTAGCAATATTAAAAAAAATTAGGTATAAAAATTTTGCAGTTACTGTGTTTTAAAATTGGGCAGCCGAAATAATTAAAAAGTCTTAAATTGTAATTTTACTATTTTTTTTATCTAAAAATAAATAAATCTTATGTATAATTATTGAAATATTTGGTCATATTAATTTTACAAAAATTATAAAAATTTCTTTCAAATTTTTTATATTTATTTATTTGTGATGTTTTTGTCTATTATTATTATTATTATTATTATGCATTCCAATCTAAACTTACTTAAAAATTTATCAAATTTCAATAAATATTCTGATAATAAACAGAAACATGAACAATTAGTAAATTAAACTTCTATTAAAAATACGTCAGTTAATTTAATGAAAAAAAAAAAAATTGTTAGTAACGAAAGTTAATACTTTTGTAATTAGAAAAAAAAAAAAAAAGAAAACGTGAGAAAATTTGAACAGTATCAGGCACAAAAATTTAAAATTGTACAAAATATTCGTAAGTGTGCCGAGAAATAAACTCGATTCAAAAAAGATTGATTAATTAACCAAATTTCAGCAAATGGTATTTATTTAGAACATTTTTTTCTTGACAGCAGTGTAGCGTTCCATGTAGACCTCGTATCCATCTATATCAGCAATTTTTTTATTCTCAAACAAATTCCCCTCTACAGTAATGTTAGAAATTTTAGACTCCTTGAAAATCCTCGGAGGTATCGCGTTAAGTTGCAGACAATTTTCTTCTAGCCTCAAAGTCTTCAATCTCGGGCAATCGGCCATCTTGTCGGAGATCGCCGAAATTTGATTTTGGTTTAGGTTTAACTCGATGACATGCAGCCCGACAACTCCGTCTGGCACACAAGTCAACTTATTCTTAGACAAGTCCAGAGCATCTAGGTGCTTCAGTCCGCAAAACATCAGCGGGAATTCCGTCAGCTGGTTCTCTGATAAATTAACTTGCTTCAAATGCGACAAATTAGACAAACTCTCCGGCAAACTTTTAAGCTGATTAAAACTGGCGTTAAGTATCTCCAATTTAACTAAATTACCAATTGTTTCCGGCAGTCCTTGTAGTTTATTGTGGCTCAAATTAAGTTGCTTGAGGATCGAGTAAATTCCTATCTCGTCGGGCAAAACCTTAAAACTATTTTGTGACAAATCAAGCGTACGCAATATCTCAGCCAATTGCTTCATGTTCGCTGGGATTTCCATCATCTGTCTGTTGGATATATTTAGGATTCCTGTTTTTTTCGCCGTTTCATAATGCTGCTTTATTTTTACTGTGTTACCCATGATTTCCTTTTTCATTTAATTTTTTTTTTTTTACAATCTCTCGTTCTCCAATTTTTTTTTTTTAAATAATACAAATAGGACTTGAATTTTTTACATCTGAAATCATAGAATTAATTTTATTAGTTTTCAAAACAATTGATAATTATTGTGGAATTAAAATTGTAAGTCTAAATATTCCAGATGTTTGATAATTGTTTTCTTTTTTAATTAATTAATTAGATAATATTATATTTTATATAATATCTAATTTATAATTTTATTTATATTAAATTCTTTCAAAATTTTTGTCTTACTATTATAACAATAAAGTTAGCCGTCAGTTGTCGATTTTAAAAATTTTTTTAACAAATAAGTAACAATAAAAAATAGCTTCTAAAAATTTTCACTTGTAATTTTTATTAATTTTCACATGTAGAACTTTTTAATTATATTTTTTTTATAATAATTTAATTGCTATAAAATTAAAAAAAAAGTTTTAATATCTGTCTACTTCAGTGTTATTTATTATTATGTACAAAGTCGATTGGCGTTAAAGTATATAAATAAAAATAAATAAATAATATTAGAAAATAATTCAAAGTACCTTTAAATTAACTTTAAAAATTTTGACCTTGGAATTATCATAAATTCAATTGTTACATTAAAAAAAAATAATTAAATTATAGATTAAAAAAAAATGATTCAATTTTAACTTTACACAAAAATAATTCCAATTATAGTTTTATTTTTTAAAACAAAATAACAATAAAAAAAAAACTTTATATGAATAAAAATTTGTTTTTGCTTGACATTTAATCATTGATTAAAAAATAATTCACTTGAGCCTGATGTCATTAAAAATTCATACGAACATTACTGTTACTCTAAAAAATTAATGATTAAAAACAAACAATAGTTCTTACCATATTTATTAAAAATAAATTTCAACAATTAAATTCACCCGTAAAAATTTTTCCCAAAAGCTCTTATGGCATTTTAAAAACTAAATAAACAAACTAACAATTTTACCAGTCACAATAATTTAGACAAAAATAATAAAAATTAGTTATGGTTAGGTGTTGAAGTGACAATGACAGGTGAGGAGAACAACAATGCAGTGAGAATAATTGTCCCTAGATAATATCCCCAGGGAGAATCTAAAATTCCTAGACGAAAAAATAGTAAAAAAAGATGGTGGGAAAAATTCGGGTGATTGCCAGCAGACGGCAGTAAGTGCGCGCGCATGAATGAAGATGGTTGACAAACATGAAAATGTAGCGGTGGAACTTGAGTTTACTTTAGTATTTAAATAAATAAAACGCATGTAGTGCGTTGATAAATGGTGTTATGAGTTATAGTAATAAAATGGTTAAATAGTGTTTAATGTTATTAATAATACGGTGTGCTGTGATAATTATTAATTAGTGAGACGATCACTCACGATGGCTGCCACACCGAAGCTGGACAAGTATTCAGGTATTTACCTTTTTTATCTGTTTACATTCGATTTTTGAATTAACTCATTTTTTTTCATTTTTTAGATTTGAAATTTAATTTTTATATTTTATTCCTCGTATTAATAATTTAAAAAAAAAAATGATCGCACGCCGGAGTTTTTATTGACAAGTCAAGTGTCTTATCGCCTTTTTTTATGAGTGATAAAAAAATTTCCAGATCATGATAATGATTGGTGAGATAGTCATGATAATAAATGAGTGATGATTCGCGGGCGCGAAATGTCAAAAGCATATGAGAGTTTATGCTCTGCGCGTGCTTGCCTGGGAACATTCCTGCTCCATATATCTATAGCTATCAAATGTATATATAAATTCAGACGGATATATATATAGAAATTTTTTTATGTATACTATAAAAAGTACTCGTAATTCCGTTAAGTACTTGAATGAAAAAGAGGTAGTTGATCTATTGAATTTAAATGAGAATTTTTTTCTTTTATTTAAATTTTTAGTAGAAAAAAAAATTTATTTTAATCTTAATAAAAAAAATTTGTTTTTTAAATATATACCAAGTAATTATTGTCTAAACAATTTTTTATAAATTAGTATTTTTATGTAATTACTTGATTTAGTTCTTTCAAAATTAATTATTGCACTTTCTTGTGTCGCAATTTAGAGAAAATTTAACTGTAATATGTCTTATTTAATAGAGTTACGTAGTAAAATTAGCAATGGTTTAAAAGTTTATTCATATTGTAATTTTAAAGTAAATTACATAACAATACAATTATAAAAATAAAATTGTTTCAAAATAAGAAATTTATTTCTTAACTTTAAATTTTTGTTCCATAAAATTTTTATTAAAAATATTAACTAGTATATTTAATTAAAAATATTAATTATTAATATTTTATTAAAAATATTAAGTCCAAATATTTAAAAGATAAACATTAAATTAAAAAAAAAATTTTTTTTAATATGTAATTTATTTATTTAAGACAAAAAATTTCAAATTAAAAATAAATAAAATAACAATAATAATAACCAGATCAAAAGCATGAGAAAATAAAATGAGATTCTCTTAATCAAATGATTAGGGTCCATTGGACTGTACATATATTGCTCAATTGTGCGTTAAATTAATTCTCCTAATTGAAATAACGTATATATTTGTAACTACAAGATATAACATAAAATTCACCCTTAGCTCGTAAATATCGAGTTAAATTAAAAAGAGAAAAAACTGCAAGAAAAGATGATATGGAGCTTAAAGAACATTAAGAGCACTGGCATACCCTGAACGGTGTAGTCTCTAGTTTACAGCGAGTAAGTAAGGGGTATGTAGTTTATGGGGAGTGGGATAAATATATGATTGTTATTATTGCTTTATTTTTTTAGGGGTTTTATTTCGAGTTGTTTGTTCAGCTACAAAATGCCTGGGTGCCTACCGAGGCAATAATACTCTTGGCAATTTAATAAACCTAAAGTATAGCACGCGCCACTGACTTTTATTATTTAGTACAGCTGGTTGGTTCTCTATAGCTCTGTGTAGGAGTGAAGTTGTTGAGGATTTTCTTTCACAAATAGACAGACTTACTGTCGTGTGTCCATAAATGATTTCGTATTTAAACTTTTACGCGGCGACTTTCCACAAAGAAATTTTACTCATTGTCGTCCAGCCCTCACCTCGCCGTTCCACTCTTTCTCATATTTTATTTTATATTATACTTTGTATTTTATTTAATATATACTCGTCAGCAGTTCTTCTCTAGTTGCTTTATATTCTACCAGAGCTATGCGTTCTCTGGGATTCGTTTACAATTTATAATACAACAATTGTCGGGGATATTGTATAGAAAACTTTCCCGACGTATCAAATTTTAGAATTTAACTACTAAATTATGAATAATAATATTTTTATTTTATTTCTCTAAATTTTTTTTTCTGAATTGTAAGTTAAGTTATTATTTTTTTATTAATTACATAGAAAAAAAAATTTTTTGTCCAGAAAAAAATTTCTTGGCTCAAGAATTGTTTAAAATAAATTTTGGTTTTTTGACAAAAAAATATCAATATCTATCTTACTAATAAAATATTGACATTAATTTTGATAGATAAACAAACGAATAAGTTCACTTGAATTAAACAAAAAATAATTCAATTAATTCGATCAATTCTTAAAATAAGAAAAATATATTCTTGTGTGACAAAAAAATTTTCTCAAGAGTAGTACTTTTTTTTTCTCAGTGTACTATTTAATTGGATTTAATATTTTATTGTAATTAATGGACCGGCTTTAACAGGAACAATGTTTGTCTTTTAAATACAAACGTTATTCAGAGAAAAGTAAACCCTTGAATTTCAGTTGTCGTGTTAACTGGTACCGCACGACAACATTGTTATTCTAGTGCGTAATTATAGTTAATTCCAGTTGATTCGTTGGCGGCTTCAATCATTGTGTCAACAGTTGGTCGGATCGTGTATCGGCTTAATTTATATATTAACTCAACTAGACTAGAGTAATAAATTTTTAAATTCTTAGATAGGAAACGGGTAGATAAAAATATTGAGCGTAAATAGTTATTTATACGTTTTTATGTAAGCCTAGAAGTTTAAATATATTCTAAAAAATAATAATTAATAATAATAATAATAATAAATTTTAAAAAAGAAATTAAAATTGTTTACAAAGTAAAAAAAAATTTCTATTTTATCGACTATCAAAATTTATAAATTTAAAAATAAAATATTAGTTAAATTAAAAAAAAAAAATAAATTAATAATCGAAATTTTTTATTTTTATTTTTAATTAAATTATAAAAAAATTGTATTGAAATTTTTCTTAGATTTTCATCTTGCATCTTGTAAAAATAATTAAGTGAAGCTCAATGAGTGGCAGGTTGGAAAAAATAACTGAAAAACTAGAAGGTATTTTCTTTAGGAAGGTCAATAATTTGGTGGTGGTAGAACAAGTGTGTATAATATAAACGATAAAAGTAGAAAAAAAAGTATACTTCAGAAAGGAACTCATTAAAATCCCAACTACGGGCACAGTCCTAGCGCATTGAAATAATTCTATGCTCAACTGAAGCTTTTTTCCCCGTAACTTTCATTTTTGAATCGTCTATTTTCTTTATCTTCATCTCGGTTATTTTCTCCTCTGCGGGTAGGGTCTAAAGATCGCGTGTGTCTTTGCTTGCACAAGAAGACAAAAAAAGCTAGTGTACTATACCGTACGGGGTTGAGCGAAATGAGAGGGAAATAAGGGGCCAAAGTAAATGAAAAAAGGTTAAAAAAAACAAAATGAGAATGATAAAGGAAAGAAATTTAAAAAAGAATAAATAAATAATAAGAACGAAAGAAAACTATGAGGAAAAAGAAGCAAAGGAAGAAACATAAAAGAAAATCGCAAGTTCAAGATATTACCAAATCCCGTTTTATCTCCTCGAGCTTTTATCTTTTAGCCAATCTTTATTCTCGATATTTTTGTCTCATTCTATATACTCTCAACATTATTATTTTTTGTTTTTTATACTTGTGCTGTGTTGGCCTGTCGTGTTACTTGTCTAGACGAGGACTTATTTTTTATTTTTCATTTTCATTAGTTAAAACATTTTCCGAGAAAATTTTCCATGTTATGAGATAAAAATGAAAAAAAATACAGTAATAAAAAGTAAACTATAAATAAATGAAAATAACTCGGCTTTTTAAATTTAAGAGGAATTAAAATATGGATTAATGTTCTGTTTATTTAGATTTTCTCGTTTTATAACTCGTTAAAAAACGCGAAAGTAATTTTTTTGCAATTCCAAAAATAAAACAAATAATCGTTAAAATGTATATTTATCTATATAAACTGAATTTAATTTATATTTAATCTAGAATAACGTTTGAATATTTGTTGTTGCTATTATTATTATTTGTAAATATAGTTACTGCTTTCAGCAAAGTACATATTAATTGAATACATAAATTAAATCCGGGACCGCTGTATCCGTGCAATATAATCAGGAATCTTTTGATAATTAAAATTATATTTACTTTCTAAATATTTAAATTAAATAAAGTTAATTTGAATCGAAACTAATTTTAATCGTTTGAGAAGTAATTTTATTTTTTGAATCAATATTTAGCCATTTAAAATTTTGGATAAACTAATAAAACTGTTAATTTTAGTAATAATATTTTCCATTGCCCTAATTTTATATTATTAAATAAAACAAAACATCAATTAAACTTTGTTTATAAAATTTTGATTCAAAATTTACCGCCTGTTTCACATACTCGTCGCGCCACGCGAGAAAACAACAGCTTACAACAATGGCGCCAGATAGACGTCCCCGGTTTTAACGCAAAAATCGTTACAACAAGTAAACTGCGTCGAATTTAATCGTCATTTTTTATAGGTCCATAGCTTATACGATTGTGAAGCAAATAAAAAATAATCTGGTCGTTAGATCAATTTCTATGAGCTACAGTGTGCTTAAAAGAAACGACAATTGCGATCGTTCAATAAAAGACCTTATTAAACACAAAGAAAATACTTTCTACAAAACAATTTACTACCCCATCACTAAAACTAACTTCATAGGATCGAATTAAACTATAAAATGACTCAATAAAAAAATCAGATAAACTTTTCCACGGTTTTTTATACCAGTAATATCTATGTAAATTACACGACACGTTATCCAAATTTTAGGAATTCTATTGAATGGCATTAAAGATATTTCCAATGCAGTAACTTGATTTTTCTTTTTATACTTGTACTTATTCCCGGCATTTACATCCGTCTTTTTCTGTCTCCGAGTCAGCTCAATCCAGAATCTGTTCCTCTTGAGTTTCTCTGTGATCCAGAATCCAGATGAGAGAAGAGAGTATATATGCATAAGGAAAAGCATCTGGATGTCTAAAACTATATACAGAAACACAAATTTATCCTCTCACCCAATAGCAGAATGACGTTAACGTTCCAGTCGTCACATCAGTTACGTCGGCCTTTGATTCATGAATATGCAGCTTTCCACCCAGGTACACACACTTTGGTTACCACAAGAAATAAACCACCCCTGTCGATCTACATATACATACATACATTTAATACGTAATACCTAAGGCTCAAATCCACCTCTATCTATGTATGTAGAGGTACAGTACCTATACACGCTACACGCGGAAAGTTCACTTAACTAAACTTAACGTTTTATTTCGGAAACTTAAAATGAGTTTAAATCATTCATGCCAACGACTGTTTGTTTTTCTTCTTGTTCTTATTATTATTCTCCTTCATCATCTCGATAGATTCGACATTTAACTCAATCTTTTACTTCATTTTCCTCAATTTTGTACCAATAGGAAAATTTCATTTGTAATCTAATTTATTATTAATTCAACAAATATTTGACAAGACCGATTGGGTAAAAGTAAAGTCCTTCTATTAACTGTAAAATTTTGAGAGAACGTATTTTATCGATAAGTAGAGCTTAAAAACCGATACGATAGTCGATAATGGATAAGGATAATCGTAAAAATCCCTCGCGATTCGATATTAAAAACGTCTATTGTCGTCTTAGCGTTCTTAGACCGTAGCGGGTCAAGATCTAGCCTTCATTTGCATCAATACCCTCGGCATATCCGGATCCAAAGCACCTAGAGATCCCTTTCACCGACTTAAGCAGCTTAACCCTCAGGAATTCCGAGTTGTGAGATGGTGAGTTAAGGATCCGGGGTGAGTTAGCGTCGGGACAAAGCGGGAATCGAAAGGGTTTTCAAGACATTCTCCTTCTCAGTTACCGAATTACAAAGGATACTCCTAGTTCGGAACCGCGAACAATTACACCAATATTGATTTAAATATTTTAATCCGGTAAAATAAGTATTGTTGGATTTCTGTTAAAAATCATGGAAGCTCATTCATTAATGCAATAGCACATACTATATCTTAGTAGCGAACTACCTTATGGAGATCTAAAGAAAGTTGTTAGAAATGTATCAATTAAAATAATCATAAATATATGAAAGCTTATACAACTTCGTGTAATTTTTTTAGAAAAAAAAAAACAACTGTTTTCGGTAAATTATAAGCTTGAAAGGTGACAAAAAACTAGGTTAGTTTTGCACGGGACTAAAGAGAAAAAATATAAAACAATATTTCTTGAAAATAACTCCTGAAAATTTTTTAGAATAATAATAATAATCATTATTTACTATTGTTGCCCCTAGATCCTCTTTAAAGTATCATTTCCTGCTATTGATCTTCTTTATCGACCAAATTTTTCTAAAGTTCTAAGAGATGGCGGTAGTTGTAAATGACTAAAGGCAAAACTGTACTTGAAAAAGGCGTTTTGGTGTTAAAAGAGCGGAATTGTCAAAAATTATCATTTAAAAATATAAAAAACTATGCAGTGTATTAAAAATTTTAATTTCTACTTTCATATACTCACATATTAAATAATAAATTTCAATTATTGATTTTTATATCGTTTTCAAGCAACAGTTTTATTACTAAAATTAAAATCTAAATAAAAAACATCCCTATATTTTATAATCAGTTTGATAAATCAGCACCCTTCCGGATTTAAACTAAAAAAACTACATTGGAAACAATGAAGATTCATAGCTGGATGCTGAACCTCCGTAATTTTATTTAACCGTTACTGTCCATGTCGTGCAGTAACACAGACATAAATCGAAGAAACGTTAATAGAAAGATCGACGATACAGATGTGACGATAATATGAGAAAAGAAAATCCTTAGAGGACAAAAAATACAGACATATGTGTGTGTTCCCCACACATGATACACAAACATCGACACACGTCTCACACAGGCAACAAATAAATTTTCCTTTGCCATTTTCCGTAGTAGAAATCCGACATTGTAGATTCTACCTCAACATATTGCTTACAAAATAAAGAATGAGCCAGGAGTTTGACCGTAATACTATTCTTTTTTCGTTCATATACAGTACCAGCTGGGATGCTTGCTCCTGATATATATTTGTCCATATATACGTATATGTTTCACGTGTATCACATATCCCGTATTATACAGAATCTAAAGTCTAGACACCACTACACTCATTTTGATCTTTTATATCGCATTTTTTTCATTCGCCTATTATGTGTCGCATTTATTTATTTAGTTTCTTTTTTTATACTTTTATTCTTTCTTGCGTATGTACGTACCGTTAAAATAGACGAGTCTTATTTCCCGGCCAAAGTCACAGATATTACTGTCTTCTGATCTACTCTGTTAGTTTAGTTGTATATACTCGTGGTGATGCCCACTATTACGGACAGTTCATCTCGGATTTGCGGCCAAGCTGGTCGATTCATTTTGTTGCTTCTAACATTTGCAATTAATTATATTTCGTTGAAAGAATTAGTGCCTTTGTGCTATTGTTTGCTAATTTTCGAGTGCTAGTTAATTGGTTAATACTTTAATTAATCAATTAAGTGATCGGCTGTGACATAGTTGTCGTTAATTAATTATTGACACTAATATTTTCATTTAATTTTAATATTTATGTGATACGGAGATGAAATCTCGGTGATGATTGACAATCAAGGCCTGATCGGTTAGCGGATCTTTAATGGTGATTGCTAGTTGTCGCGCGAACGAGTCCACACTGTTGACTACTCCACGCATGTTTTTTTTGCGTGATAGATAACGGTAGAAGCTTATTTCTGCTTTCTGTCATCGATAAGAGGATTTTTTTTTATTATTGTGTTTTTGGGATTGAATTGTATGATAAAAGTGAAAGTTTTGAACTTTGATTCTGGGTGAAGTATCGGAAATATGAAAAATTGAAAGATAAACTCTTTGTAAAAAAAAAATTTCTTCATTTTTTCATACACTGATAGAAGGATTTGTTTATAGTTAAAAATATTTGTTAATATTCAACAAATTATTTATTACAGACCACTTTTTAGTCCTTAACAAATATTTCTTAGTATTTAAAAAGATTTATTAATATTTAATAAATGAATATTAGATTTATTAAATGCAAAAAAATCATTTTAAATATTAAGAGATATTTGTTTTATACCAAAAAGTGGTCTAATAAATAATTTATGAACTATATTAACAAATATTTTTTAATACAAATAAATCCTTCTATCAGTGTATTTTCATTGATTTAGTCAGAATTAAAAAAAATTATTTTTGAATCGAAATATTTTTTGAATTGATGTTTTTTTGTTTTTTTGGTATTAATTAATTTTTTTAAATATTTTAAAAAATAAATTAGTAGAAAAAAAGTTTGATCTTAAAAATTACAGAATAAAAATAAATATCGATATTTTTTTCAACATAAACAAAAAATAAAAAAATATTTATAGCGAAATATTTATTTATGTTTCCCCAAAATTGAACGTGTGTTTAATTATGTGTTGATATTTCTCGTATATTACTTACGAAAAGGGGCTAAAGAAGCGAGGGATAAACTAATCCACCCGCAAGCTCCTAAATATAAAAGAAGGGGAGGGCTTGAGTTTAAAAGAGACTAGTGAAACTTAAATTTCTGCAGGAAGACGAATATTAATATAAAACGAAACTAGGTTGCAAGTTTATGTTACGTTTAATATAATTATATTATATATCATGTATCCATTTAAACGAAATTTAAATCGGTAATAATTCTCACTGAGTTATAAAATTAACGGGCAAAAACAGAAGTCGAAGTGGCTGTAAAAAAAGTAAATTGCGATATGAAATGAATAAATAAAAAGCGTTAAAGGACGTAAAAAAAAATATATTAAAACACTCGGAACTCGAGCGTTAAATAAATTGGAGACTAGCCGACCTATAGTCGACAGGCCGGGCTTGTTTATTGGAATTTTTCACGGTTGAAAAATCGCCTTGGATCATCGGTCCATCGTGACGATATACTTTGTTGTACTATATTTTATAAAATATATATAGTACTTTTAATAGTATTCGTGTCTACATATCTAGATCCAAATTTATATCTATATCTATAAATATTGGACTACACATGTGAAATATGTGTAGACTGTGCTGCTCATTCTTGTGGATATAAATCGGTTCAGAGGATATGTTATACTTTGGCTATCACCAGTAGTTTGTTATCAGCAAGTGTGACGTGACAGTAAATTCGCTAAAAAATTTTTTTTTTAGTCTAAATATTCATAGTAAGCCTCTAAATTTTTCTGACTAAAATTGGAAATTCAGATGACCAAAAATAACTTGATCAATTAATTTATTTTTATTTATTACTTAAATTAATGCTGGGATTTACTTTATTTAATTTAACGCGACGACGCTCGCGAATAGTCACGCGGAGACTAATAGACAGACTTTTGGATTATCATTATAAATTCCAACATATTTATATTTAGCCGTCATTCGCGCTAAGTAATATCCAAACCGCTCTTTTAAGATTTTAACACAATTTAATAATAACGTCAATTGCCAATAAATTATTTATAATTGATAAAAAATTGGAGAAAAATTCTAAAAATAAGATTGAAAATTTTTTTAGAAATTTAATCCAACCACAGACGTATTAAAAAAATTCAATGCGGTCATTTGCTCGTATTACACTTCCTCGTTCATTTACTATCATTTTTCTTCTTCAATGTATTTATTTTTATTCAGTAGATTGATTTTATAAAAAAAAGTTTCCTAATTTTTCTATGAAATTAGAATTTGTCAACAAAATAATTAAACAATCGACACCGGGAATCGAACCCTCTTGTTTCTTTTCCGAAGTAAAATTATCTTTATTTCCTTTTATGTCTAGAACTTATAAATAAAAATTAACAATAATGAATGCAAAAAGTGGTTATAATACAAAACAATCATAAAATAAAACAATGCCTCACTACGATGACACTTTTCTCGACTCTCCAATATTCCGCAGACGTGCTAAAAGTTACAGTGTTTTGAAACAAGACGTACCAAAATCCAAAACATTTCAAATAACGGCGATTCCGCTGCTCCTGGCGGTGACCAGCCAAAAGAATTTTTCTTCCGCATCATCATGCAGCCTCCAAGGTAATAGAAATTAAAAAATCTAAGATTAAATGGAATGAAATGAAACAAAGAAAAACGCAATGGCACCATTTCCAAACAATAAAACGAGTTTCTTAAGTTTATAGTCCTTAATCTCGGGCTCGAGCCTGCTATTAAGCGTTTAATCTTGCATTAACCTAAAATAAGTCTTGAATTTCTCTGCGGTTTTAGCAATTGCTATTATTATTATATATACATTTTCTTTGTTTTCGAAAGCCTGTTTATCGCTCGTGCCCAATGGGTGAAGTATATAATGGAGGGCCTATATCCCATCTAAATTTAGATTCTGTAACCTTTTAGTGGCACAGTTCAGTTGAAAAGTGCTTCTAAGTAATAAATATATATATATACACACAAATTTAACTTTTATTCTAGTTCCCTATGTAGATTAGTGTTGGATTACTTTTTTTTTTTTTTTTAATATTCCATTATAGATGACCTTTTAGATCACTTATGATGCACATGCGCATTAATAACGTAAAACTCTTTGGCATTTTTCAAGTTTTTTTTTTATCTAAAAATTTGTAAAAAGAAGATTTTTTTTAAAGTTCAAACAAAAAAAAATAACTCGTGACATTTAATGACTTTTTTCTGTGTAGAATTCTCAATTTTTAAGTATTAAAAAAATGTGTTTTATAAAATAATAAATTTTGAGTTCGGAAAATTAAAAAAAAATTATCTTTTCAAGTTTTTAAATTAAATTAAATTTAAAAAAAATTTAGTTTAATTTTTTCTTATAATAAATTACTTGTTTAATTATAAAAATTATCAGTTCAAAACAATAAAAATTAACTATGAATAATTCACATAAGGGTTAAACATGGACAATGTCTATAAATTCCAAATCAGCATATTCAATAAATCAATCCCAGAATATTGAGCTAATACAGATTAATCAAGATTTGGGGAATGTAGTAACCCTTGGGATTAATTAATAAACCCTTGTTGAATCTTAATCCTAAAATTTATACCAACTAGTGTAGTATCTGTCTATCTAATTTATTCATACAACAACATCGATCTATACATGCATACATACGTAGACTAAAACTACACGTGAGGATGCGAGATATTAGTCTAGTCAGTATTATACGACCCGAGTGTATATTCTCCGGCTCCGTAAACGCACTCAATATCCAGTCATGCCGTCAATCGTATTAGACAAGACATGAGCAAGCACACCTTCAACAATTAACACCTTCATTCTGAAATTTCCCCTTGGGTTAGCGTACTCATGCAAATTGCGTCTCTAGTCCTATCCCTTATACTTCTATAGAGATATAATCCTTTGATTCCTGAGAACACTCCTCAATTCCAAAGCTTCTAGTAACGACGTTTAAATCCTCTTGTACACTTGAATCATAAACAATAACAACAACAATAACATTAATGATAAACTCCGTGATCGCATTAAAGAGTAATAAAGAAGCGCAAATATTTATTTTGCATACGATGTTACAGCGCTTTCTTTACTCTCACTTAAAAATTTATGCTCGAGAATTATCGGATTTATTTGTAGCTTGTTGTCTCACGGCTCAATTAATAAAAATTGTCTCATTTATAAGTTTAAGAGTTCAAGTCAATACATTAGCATAATTCACTTCCATTTTTTTTAACATCACTTTGAAGTTTAAATTTATCGAAATCCTTTAATTATATTTATAATTGCTGTTTGCCTTTCTGTATGTGAAGGTCTGATGGTATGTTTAGTTAATGCTGCCGCAAATTTATGGCATAAAAGCGTTTGAGGAATTTTCATCTTTCAACGCTGACCATAAAGCCAGCCGGGACTCGATATCCAGGCTTTCAGTAAATACCCGACTTTGAGCGTACATGATTCCTTTTTTTTGTTTTTTTTTTTTTTTTTTGAGCTTTCTATTGATTTTTGCACTAGACAAATGAAAATAATGCCAGGTCAATAGAGTTTAGAGTTTAATTGACAGGACTAAGCTACTGGGAATTTTTATCGGTGGACCACAGACATGCAAAACCTAAACTATTTTTTTTTTTTAATTGCAAATTGGTATTGTGCTTTCCTGTTTTTGTGGTTTTTACGGTTTTATTTAATTATAAAAATCAAGTCTGGAACTTTTTTTGGTAATCTAGTTTTGGGACGTGAAACTTTTTATAAATGAGAATTTGAAAATAATTATTAGAGATTTTGTGCTAAATTATTAAAAGTTAATTTTAGAAACTGTTTTTTTTAGAAATCATTCGACAAAAATTCAATTAAAATGATTTTTATATACTAAAAAAAAAAATATTAATTAAATATTAATTTTTTTTTTTAAATATTTTAAATAAGAAAATTTTTTCTTGAATCAAAAATACAAAATAAAAAAAAAATAACATTGTTTTTAATTTTTAAAATTAAATTTGATGTTTAAAAATCAAAATTTTACCTTCAATAAAATAAAACTAAAAATTATAGACTTCAAATTTGTTATCTTTTAATAAAAACCAAAAAAAAATTAATTTTTTCAATAAATTAGTAATATTTAACTTAAAAACTTCGTCAAAAGTAAAATTCCATCACAAAAAATTAGAATTAAACTTCTTTACAAAGCTAATTGATAAATAAACACGTATAATTCTTGAAGAAATATCAAAACACTTCATTGTTATATCAACGATAAAGTTATTCGAATAATATAAACAGAATATCATAGCCAGGAAGGGTTGAAAGGGCTCCGCGAAGAGTAAACGCAGAGAAACGTCAACGGGGATCGGTTTTAGCCCTGTGGAATGGTGTCCCGCAGTCTGCTAGTGACAGGACTCACGGGACTCCTCTCGCCTCTCTTCTCTTCACTAACTTTATTCTCTCCATCACGCAATTCAAACTGAAATTTAACATCCGCATGTTATAAGCACTATATATTATTTTATATACACCCACACACCTACAAATATATATCTATGTATTTAATACACAACTTGGTCAGGTCACTGGCGAATGTCTACGGTTTAACCTCCGGATGTTGTGTGCACGAACGTAAACGAAAATTTCAGTGGCATACAATTCAGGAAACACGATACATTTTGAGGATGTGTAATAACTTTTCAAAGCTAAAGCTACGATATTAAATATATCAAAGAAGAAAAAAGCTTTTAGAAAGGTATCAAGTGACTGACATTTCATCTATTTATTTTATAAATAAATGGATTGCTTTTATTTTTGTTTGGGATTATATTTTTTAGGAAGTGGAATTTAAAGCTGTGTGTTACGTGAAAACAATAACAAAGATATTTAATAAATATTGAGTTTCGTTGAAAACTTTGGAATTTCATTTTGAAATTCAAAGCACAAACTTTATCAACTTACTTTTATTTCTTCTTAAATAAAAATATATGTGTCTCTTTTATATCCTTGAATTTATTTTTATTATCGATCCCTCGGAAAAAAAAAAAAAAAAAAACATAAAATAATGGTGGGGCATTTATTTTGAAAAATTTAAGCTCAAATAAATTTTCACGAGTTACTTTTATGAGTCGGAAGTTATAAATTATGAGAACAGACCTTTAATAATTTAAAAGTTTTATTTATGATTTACGATTTATTTTAGTGATAAAAAAATTGATATTCTATCGATATTAATATCAAAGGAATTTTAATTTTCATTAAATTACCTGCCGAGAGTTAAATAAATCCTCGGGAAAATATCTTTTAAAATGAAAAAAAAAGTCATAATTAATTTATTGGGAGAAACTTCCAAGGAAATGTACACTTGTCAATTTAAAATTTAATTAACCAACTAAAGGTTACTTAGGGTTATTGTTTTTCCAATTTAGTATACTTTTTTTACTCAACTACAAAAGGGTAAATGTAAAAGTATTGGACGCTGAGTTTGAGGGTGGAAAAAACGAGGGTTTAATTAAAACTTTTTACTGAGTTTATAATAAAAAAATTGAAATTAAATAAAGTGGGATCGGAAAAAAGGCTGAATAAATTAATTTTTTCGTCGGGTTTTTAAAAATGTGTAATTAATGTTTTTTCATTATAAAAAACCTTATGCTTCTATGAAAAAAATGTATTAAAAATATATGTCAATAAATAAACAATATATGGCTAATTTTTGTACAGTTTTATATATTATTCATTTATTTATTCTATTTTTAGCGTAAAAAATTTTTATGGGAGCAGTAGAGTATGCTTGGGTTTAAAAAAAAAATTGTTTTAAATATTAAAAAAAAATCCTTCCAAAAAAATCGTCCATTCTCTAATCCATAGATAAAATATTAGTGTCGGTTTATTTTTATTCGAATTTTTCGAAGGTAAATCCAGTCCGTAAAGTCCAGCGGGTGGTAGTGGTTAAAAAGATAAAAAATTAGCAAGTACAAGAACGAAAAATAAAAACTAAACTGGGGATGGAAACTCACCCCTTTTTGGCTTATCGTGAATAATTTCGGTGGTGTAAAAGCGGTGACGCACCAGCCTATTAAATCCTGTTCTGTTGCGTTGTATACATCTACAATAAAAATTTCTATTCTGAGGATAATGTGTGTTGTCTTTGTCGTTGACTCGTCGGGCGACTGGCAATACAGGGGATGCAGCGAGAGAGTGTGCAAAAGATGCTTGAGTGGGTGTAAGCGAGAGGTTGGAAGATGTAAAGAGGGACTTGCTGGCACTTCTGTTCATGTCCGAATCGGAAAGCACGAGTAAACCTACCGGATTTACTAGAAGGGCGTGACACACCCTCGTCGCGCTGTTGGGGTTGTTAACCGCCATTTAATCAAGATGCGACTACTGGAAACTGGAGGTAAAGAGAGAAACTGAATTTAAGAGGAACAGCATAACCTGAAAGCTTACTATCCAATAAACTACTAAATTTGCCTGTATAAATATTTTGAAACCCGTTTCACAAATTTATTCGCTAAACTAATCGAAAAGTTTTTTTTTCCGCTAGTCTTTGTTAATCCCGTAGCGAGTGGTTGCATTGATGTGTTATTTAAAAAAATCTAGAATTTATATGTTGAAACAAAAAGAAAAAAAGCATAAACAAACAGTTCTTTGTTATTGTTTGCATAGTGAAAATGGTTCGTGTTTTCATTGAGACAAACTTTTGCATGAATGCTCGTAATAATTACCCTTGTTAGAGAATAATTCATCAATCCTTTTTCCCCGTTTCCCATGTTATTCACCCTCACGCAGAAAAACATACCGAATCACCAACACGGCTATAAACACAATATACAACTAACTAGAGGTTATAATAATTAAACTCATCTCGGTTTTCCGAATAATTCTCGCTCTCGCTGGCCGCTCGTTCCCGAAGGGTTTTTATTAACTAACCAAACGTTGGGTCATAAGCTCGCTAAAATGAAACAATGGCCTGTTAATATTTTTTTCATTACTGTAAATCGAGGCTGAATCATATTTTATTACATCCTCTGAAAAAAGTATTATGAGTTTTCCAGTTATTGTTATTAACTTTGATGTTTTAAAAACAAAAAATGTTCATTGTGTACAAAATTTACAGTTAAATAATATTTTTGAACCATTTTTGAGCAATAAAGTTATTTATTTTTTGAAAAATTGACCAGTGAACCATTTTTGAACTGTTTTAAAGTAATAATGACATTTATTTGATGAAGAATTGACCAGTAAACCATTTTTGAACATCTTATAAAAGCATTTGTAACAAGCTTTGTCCAAAATTAACCATTATTTAGCTTTGTTTGAACAATAAAAGATATTTTTTCTTTACAAAATTTTTTACAAACCTCTTTTGAACTATCCATATAGCAATAAATGTTTTTTGAAGACAATATTAGCATTATATTATAAAAAAAACTTACATTTTACAGAAATTAACGGCAAACCATCATAAATTCCAGTTAAAGAAGCAAAAACAGTATACCATCTTCATTGCCGTTAAGCTATAAAGCAAAAACACATCTCCCGCGTCGTAATCATAGTTAACCATTATTATTTCGTTTTTGAACAGCAAAACAACGTCCATGCTTCTCTGCACAGCTATTAATAAACCATCATATAAGTGAGATTTCCTCCAAATTTAATGAACATGTTCCTCATGAAAAGCTTTGAAAGCTCTTCCTCAACTCAGTTTTTCTCCACGTAAATATCGTAAATAATTAAAAAATACGTTATCAGAAGCTTAACAACATCAAAGACTGCATCTTTTTAATGCACTTCAATCTAACCTGATACACAATAATTTCCTTTTTGGTTCAAAATATAGAGCGAAGTAAATGTAAAAGTATAAAAGCATGATAATATCGGTGATGTGACTATAAATTTAGGGGGAAAAAGCTCTCTTGCGCATGTAAGTGCATTCATGTGTGTCGAGTTTGGTAGGAAGATAGCAAACGCCTTGAGGGAGTTTGGGTAAAGAGGACGGTTGTGCATTCGTCTTGAGAGCTCGACGTCGTGCATTTTCAAGAGCAACTTGAAGAAATGTGAAATTCCAAGTCGAAGGGTAGAACGCTAAAATAAATGGTTCAAGCCTCGGGCCTTTTTCTACATTTCTTTTACACTATACTCGCGCTTATTCGTTTTTTTACTTTGTCTTTGTCTCCTTACTTTGACTCAGTATTAGAACAACTTTTTTTCTTCATTTATTTGCTGTTTTTTTGTCCAATTTTAAGTATTTATTTTCATCTGTTTATTCAGTAACAATAATAATATCACAGTTATTATTATTTTGGCTTTTTCATGACTTTTCCTTTTTCTTCTTCTTCTACTTCTGGTGGTGCTTCTTCTTCTCGACTGCTTACGTCGTCGATTTCCATTCATGCGAGAGCTTTTGCTAAAGTGAATTTCAGATCACGATGTTCCACAATCCATACGGGGCCTCTCCAATCTTTCGATGCTCGAGTGTTGACATCGTTATTTTCATATACACTATTTTTTATCAGTATAAATTTATTTTTTATTTATATTTACATATTTCAGCGCATAAATTCCTCTAAGAATTTATTTTAGCTTGTTTTTATATTTTTTTGCGAAAAAATTATATTTTATCGGTCTTTATTTTCTTATTTAAATTATTATTATATTAAAACAGAAAATGTTTAATCTCGAGCGATTAGACGAAAATAAAAAGGCAAAATAAAAGCCATTTAGCGAATCGATGGCTGGTTTTTGTGCTCGCACTTGCAATTTTTAGTTAGTTTTCTTTTTAAACGCGGATATTGCGATTAAAATAATGAATATTCAGGTATTTTCTCGTACTGGTGAAATTAAAGCTTAAATTCAAAGATGAAGATGCGAAAACGAAAACTAAAATGGAAATTAAAACAAGCGAATAAGAATGAAATCGCCTTCATGAAGAATTGAAATGAAAAAGATAAAGACAAAGTCTAAGTATTTGTTGCTCTGTTATATTGCGAACTCTACTAACATTTAAAGTGAATCCTTAAATGTTATTCATGAAGCTCCCAAGATAGATTAAATTTCAGCAAACAGTTTGGGAAAATGAAGACGACACTCTAAAGAGACTGTTAATATATATAGCTTTAATTTCAATTTACCCATTTATAGCTCACTTTAATTTCTAAAATTAAATATTAAGCTACTGACGTTTTATCTTTGTACTGAACTACTAATTCTTGTTTGCAATGAGTAAGTGTAGTTTTAATCGAAATTAAAAAACTCTAGACTGAAAAATTTAATTAGAAAAATTAATGAAATTTACTGAAAAAAAAAATTTCAATTAAAAAAAGATGAAATATTTTTTTAAATAATAAAATTTAATGTTCATATTTTGAAGAAATAATTTATTATAAGTCGACATAAAACAAATTGTTCTTGTCTTAAATTAAATTCAAATTATTTTTTTTTTATATAAAAGAATTAACATTAAAAGCAACGTGACTATTTTCATAACACCTCCCCGCAGCCATCTCACTGATGAAAATTCTCTATTCCCTCCTTGAATGCATGATAAACCCACCTTATAAATAAAATAAAATTTTAATTACGGAAAGTGGCAATATTAATTTACAAAAGATACTTATCTTTTCCCGCATTGGAACAAAACTAAGCAATGATGAGCAAAGAAAAGGACTTAGCGGGTTTATCGCGAAAAGCTCGATGAAACGTATATTTCACAAGACCAGCGATCTGTCTTGTTGAAAAAGTCTCAACTGTTACAGGGTAACCCTATTTTATCTCTAGCTGCTGCTCCTTCTCTTTTATCCTATCCTGATGGAGCAAATACAGCAAAAAGGTTACTCTCAACGTTATTATATCCCCCTTTTAGGACAAAAGCTTCACAGGGGGATTTTAGTTAGTTCAGTTGGACTTTTCCACTTATACTCACATCATGACACGTATGTAGTGTGTTACAGGAGTACACTATACTCTACTCCTCTTGCTAATTATATCAACGTACAAATACCCTTTGAGCTTAGACAGATTAAAAGTGCACAGATCCGTGTCCTTTTTTTGTTTATAACTTTTCAGTATTTTTTTACGGCAATATAGGATGTATATGTCATCGCTTTTTAATTAACGCGCAAACAGCATTAGCTTTTTAATTTATTTCTTTATGAAAAAAAATTCTGGTTTTTTGCAACAATTCTTTAGAGTCAAAGGAATTTTTAGTTTAAAACGTAAAAAAATTTTTCTATAAAATATTAAATTTATTAAAAATTTAATACGCGAAATATTTGGACCCTCACGTCTTATTGAATTAAAACATTTGAGTTTACAGAGCGTGATGAGGGTCATCTGTCGATTATATGCCAACCCTTCGTCAATTTTCTGGGCTTTTATCGCCCAATTTTGGTCATAACTCATAACATAAGTAACAAAATTGAAATTTATTATCGAGTTACTCGTAAGTAATATTTGATTGTAAATTTCCGGCTTGACACAAAAATTTTAATTTAATCTTTAATCTATAAAAAAATAAAAAGAAAGTTTTAACGAATCACGAACAAACGCTGACAGATGAATATTCAATTTCGAACTCCCTGAAGTATTTATAAAAAAAAAAATGAAGAGGTTAAGTTAAGTATTCATAATAAAAAAAAATAAATTTGTAGATGTATCGAATGAGGATTATAAAAGATTGTCTGGAATAAATATTTAAAAATTTTCAATAGCTTAATTGAAGTCAAATATACAAAGTACTCTTTAGATTGATAATGATAACAGTAATAATGACGAGAGGATGCATATATATTGTATATATACACTGTATAAACGAGAATAAGTATCATTGAGAGAAATAGAACGGAACGAATAAACCGAGTATATATCTATATAGAACATAAAACAAAGTACAAATGTATGAGTGCTAAAAGAGCTGGCAGTGGCGGTGAGTTTGCCAATCCATTTGTAAAACTCTTTCCACACATATTTCACGGTGTATTTCATCGATATGAGCTTATGTGCTTCTAATAAAATAACTGTACGATATGATATCTGATAAATATCCATATATAGTTACATATATTTTATTCATATATGTAATGCACATTTTCCAAATAAATCTTTTGATCTTATTTCATTTTCATTTACAACTGACGGCATGAATTTTTTTATTACCACGCTAGAGCGAGGGTGTAATTGAATGGAAATAAATTCCCCGAGGACATGTTGATTAAAATCTCATATGGAGTATCTGGAGCTTTATCAAATAACTTTTCGCAAATAAAACTAACTGATGATCATAATAACTTGCGTGATTTATTGCCGTAAGAACGATATTTTGCAGAATCTTGATGTATTAATACGCAGTTTAGATTCTAGTTTGATGTTAATATTACAAGTGCAACTCTGATAAAATCTGGTAGCAATACTCTAGAAAATTATTGTATCCAGATACAAATTCTTATTCATATTTTGAGCTAGGGAAAAAATACGGGAAAATAAGTCTGAGCTTTCATAGTCCGTCCGTGGCTGAGATAAATTTTATCTTACTTTGCCTACTGTTCGCGGCGTGATAAATATGAGTTATGTATAATCTAATTATTTTTATATCAACTATGAAGATTGCTATTTTTTTTTCACAGATAAATTCGGATTATGCAATTACTTTTTTAGTTTGGCGGAAGAGTTATTGCCTATAAATATTTAGAGGTATAAAATTTTTTACCCAAATAAAAAATAATAAATTTAATCTCGGAGTATTTATTTAAATTTTAAAGAAAAATCGTATAGTTTAATCTATAAATAATATTAAAGTAACGTAAAGTGTAATTTCTTCATTTTTTATATTAAAAACTGAGAGACCGACAAAATGGCGCTCGCGGCCATTTTAAAGCACTTGTCGATAAAGTAGAAACTCTTGTAACCGAGCTTCGGTTGAAAGAAAGTAAAAATTTTAATACATTATCATTTTACAAAACTTTCTTATTTCATATATTTTTTTTAATTTTTTTTTTTTTTCTATGAAAATATTC
Source organism: Cotesia congregata (assembly GCA_905319865.3). NCBI lineage: Eukaryota > Metazoa > Arthropoda > Insecta > Hymenoptera > Braconidae > Cotesia > Cotesia congregata. The sequence continues at coordinate 1,663,448 of CAJNRD030001121.1, forward strand.
AAACTTTATATATTTATAACTTTCATTGAAAACTTATGGAAATTAATTTTTATTATGTATTGCATATAAATACAGAAGTTAAGTTTGTAAAAGTTTCGTGTCGCAAACAAATGGTGAAAAAGTATTATATAAAGAACATGAAAGAAATAAAGTTTCATTGAAAAGAAAAAAGTATTAAAAAATAAGTAAACTAGGGAGAAGAAAACCGAAGAATATAGGTAGCAAAAAAGATTTGTGAATTTTTTTAAAGAAAAAGAAGTCAAGAAGGCTTTGGAAAAGTTGCAGGCGATTAATCAGAATCGTCGTTCGATTTATCCAGCCGATAAGGAAGTCCGGGGCTAGAGCATCGCCCGGAACGGAAGCCATCATTCAGACGTATATGTCTATAGTCGGGACTATAAGTTTTGCCTGTTGGCTCTCTACTCAGCTCGATTGCATCTTCTATCGATCTACTTTCATGACTTTCATTCATCTTTATTTAATATCCCTGTATTATTTTTATTTTATGATCACGAGAACCAAAAAATCATCCATTAATTTTATTGGCAATCTGTGAAATATTTATACCATTTTTTGCAGATCGCTCATAAAGCCGAGATAAATCTATTCATATTCAATTATAATTTATACCCGTTAATTGCCTCCTCAAATCCCATCAGACTCAGCTTCTTTTTTCTCAATTAATTTTTTTTGCATTACTCTTCTCATCTCTGCTATCAGTGGCCTCAAATTTATTTGAATAGCGTAGATGGAGTATATAGGATGTATGGAGAGAGGAATACCGGAGGTAAAATATACAAAAAAAATTGTTGAATATAAAAAGGTTAGAGATAAAATTTTCTATGCAAAAAATGCAAGTACTTTTCGCTATTTATGTATACACATTTTTTGCTATGCAAATTACGCAGATCAGATGATTGAAGTCTTTTTTTTTTCAATTCTTAACTTTTTTATCCTTTCGTACGATCTTTTACTCGAGGAAATTATGCAAATACCAGCCGAATATTTCGAGATCAAGTAACGAATTGTATTAATATTTACACATTTAAAAAACATTTTTATTTATTCTTTTTTAGATTGTAATAAAACTATTCATTTTTTTTTATGTTTTAGAAATATTGTTGTTAATTACGTTGATTAATTACATTTTTTATGGATAGGCTTTTTATGTTCGTGTGTCAGCACACACTCTTTGCTCATTGCGCCAACCTCCTTAAAGCCTAAAACCTAATCTACGCACAATATACATAATATATTATTAGGCTAAATTGTAAATAACAATTTATATCAAATTTTTGAAAAAAAAAACTGGCAATTTTATTTAATTGATTTCTTTGATAACTACAAATGCATAAATTGTAAACAAACCAAAATTTGTCATTGTTAGTTAAATAGATTGCTAACAGAGGGCGCCTCCTGTAGCTTCTCAACATTATTAAACTTATTTTCATTCAACAGACAGAGCAGAAGTTTTTGATAAAAAGTTTTAAATTAATTTTTTTCATCAATTTTTTGCCAAAAAAAACACATAAAATTCAACTTGGGAAGAAAATTTTTGAGTTTGGCAAAGAATAAAAAGAGATTAAGCTTTAAAACAAAAAAAAAATATGTATGAGGAATAAGATATGTGATATGAATATTACTTTAGTTCAGGTAGAAAATCAAACCTGGTAAATAATTATCCCGGACATTTTTAAGCCGCGAAAACATGGATGATATGAAGGAATAAAAAAGGCGGGATCGGAAACGGAAGTTTTAATCGAAAAAGTTGGAACAATGCGGCATTTGCAGCAGTAGTAGAGTAGCAGTAGCAGCGATGCCACACCCGTACCTTAACCGATCTAACAATAAGAGCATAGTACCAGACTACTTGTCTTCCTCAGAGTCTGAAAACTCGGTACAGGGTTGGTTTGTTGTCTTGACGTAAAACCATTTACTGTTATTATCAATACATATAATTCTTTTCTTATTTACAGTAAATATTGTCGGGTTTTATTTTTGTTTTTTAATTCCTTAAAGTTGATTCTTTCGCGATCGTTAGTTAACAACTGACTTTTCATTTATTTCCTCTTAATAGCGCACATTCATCGTCATTTCACGTCTCACATACACAACTCTAAAACTTTTTTCTATTGGTTCTTTTTATCTGAAACTTTTTTCAGATCCCGATACTTTCATTCGATACTTCACTGAGTTCATTAATTAATCCCTTATTGGCAAGTTTACTTGATTGCTTTTTTATTAAGTAAAACTATAAAATTAACTAAGAATTTTTTGCAAGAGAAAATTAACCAATGCGTGACGATTCAAAGTTTGTTTCGAATAAAAAAGTTCCAGTAGAAATTTACTTTATTTTAAATTACGTATCTTCAATATTTTGTCCATAATTTGCTTGCAAAAAAATTTTTTTATTCTCTCAAAATATTTTCTAATTTTTTAATTTTAATTTACTGCCACTGAAATTAAAAAAAAAAAATTTTATGATAATAAAGAATAGTTCGTTAAAATGAAAAATAATCCTCATTAACTGTACATCATATAATTAGAGTAAAATATAATTATTTGTGGTTCGAATAATCTTGTAAAATTTACCCCACCCATTAGTCTCAAATATAACGGATGGAAAGTGAATGAGTGAGTAGAAAAGCTCCACATATGAATATACAGCGAAGCATATATAACAATGTATGCATTTACAAATCCATTTTGATAATCCCCCGAGATATTATCTCGTTATCGTGGATAAATTCGTTTGTTTTAGCATGAACGCGCGTGAAACATGATGTCGGTGCACTGATGCATTTGCTTGCTTACACATTATCCATAAACATTATATTATAAATTATAACACTGTACTAAAAATATATTAACACAATATATAACTAGTTATTTATTTTCATACCCGTAATTTTTCGATTAAATAACCAAAAAGTCTATTAGCCTTGATTAAAGTTTTAGTCTTGTACTAAAATTTTAAATTACACGGTGTTAATTTCCCGAGAATAAAACTCATCAGTGTTTTATAAAGAGGATAAGACGTCTCAGTCAATTTTAATTTTTAATATCAATTATAGTACCGAGAAAAGTACGTTTTAAATCTTGAATTAACTTTAGTCGAGACAAATTTATTTATGTAGTTAGTATAGATTAGACGACGCAATTTTAAATCTTAATAAATATATTTTTTTTATTTTATTTACATCTAATTACATTAATGTAAGCATTTACTTTTTAAATTATTCACATTTTTACTTTCCAGGGCTGACATTATTCAAAATAATCTTTTTAATACTGAACGCTGAGTAAAAATATAAATACTGGTGTTATAATTATTTATTGTTATGTTCCGACTTAGTTTCCTGGGGTGAGAAGTAAGTCGTAATTATAAACTCCCATTTCGCGGCTTCGCGGAGCGTTAATTGCAACCTCAGAATAAGAAACTCGAGCTTTCCGCTGTAAAATACGTTTATTATTTGAATACAAGACCAATTTATGTTTTTGGTGATAAAAAACTGATATTCAAATTTTCAATTTCAAATTTTCGCGCCATTGACTCCAGCGCCACGGTTGGCAAACTAAACTCTTCCATTTTGTTTCCAAACTCCATCTTGTCGTGAGTTAGTGTCAAAACTTTCTTTTGAAGAAATTACGGGTAATTATTGAGATATTAAAAAAAAAAAAAAAAAATTGCACTTGAAGAAAAACGTTTAAGCTTTGATATTAAGTAAAAAGTTTTAGTGCAGAAAGAATATTGTCGGGGAAAAAGAACCAACTGACCTTAGGATCATCGCAATTTTTCGTTAAAACCGTAAAGAACCCGACGGTAATAAAACCCAGAAGCTTAACACCGAGATAGAACGTTATAAAAAGACAGTACAGGTGTCAGGTATCGAAAAGGGTAAAGGAAGAGTCCGTAAAGTGTTTTACACTTCCTCGAGTATAGTAAGGAAAATAGAAAAGAATCACTTCACACTCTACTCCCTCGGCTCCATTCTCTTGGTATATACGTGTTATATATTATGTTATACGTACTGTAAGAAGAGTGCAGCAAGTAAAAGCAAAACAAATTTAACTGACATTTTCTCGTAGTAGATTATATACACCGTGAAACCCGAGAATGTCAAAATAAAAAGTTATCATATAATACCGCTACACAAAAAACCTCTACCCGCGTTAATTTTATTTATTTTCTCCACTTTTATACACTTCTCATGCAATAAAAATTTCAGGGGATTTCATTTTAAAGCTTTCAAACAATTTTACTTTTTTTGACCGCCTGGATTTAAATTTTTCTTCATCAACGTCATATCATATCATATCTTTCATTTATTAGTATCTTGTCTTCAAAAGTCTCCGACAAAATTTTATCTGGTTGAATTTCCAGGTCAATCCCTAATTCTCAGTCTCTGGTGCAGGGAATTAAGTCTTATCTAAAAGCTGGTACACTTTCATAAGTGTTTCGAGTTCGAGTGATTCCAGTTTTAATTTCTTAAAAACTTTACAGAATAATCTTAAGCTTAAGCTTCAACCAGAGTCCTATTTCGACTTCCGACAAACTTATTAATTAGTCTGAAATTTTTTTATCTTAAAAAACTGTCAACTTTTCTAGTAATTTTTTTCCTTTCAATTCCAACAAAAAAAAAAAACATTTCTAAAGAAAATACTTCCGGCTCCTCATTTTTAATGAGGAGTCAAAAAAAAAAATTTCCCAATTAAATTCACTGTCTATAAATAGTAAAACTTAATAATAATGTCACTTGCCATTATTTTATCCTTTGGAAGTACAAAAGTAAAGATAAAAAAAAACATTAAAGCTCGAGAAGAAAAAGTGGCAATGAGAAATCCACGTGGAGATGGATGCTTTAATATTACGTGAATAAAAAAAATAAAAATAAAAATATAAAACAAAAAGAAGGCAGCTAGGAAAAAGGAGGATGAGAAAAAACCGATGAAACGGACTTTTAAAGTAAAGACAAGGATACAATATGACGAATCGGAGTCTTCAGTAGTGTAGTTCTGCACCACTAGTACTATTACGTACTCCATACTCCAAGTACAGAGTGTACATTTACAATTGTGTGAAAGAGAAAGACACTCTGATATTATATATACGCGCTATTACTCTTATAGTAGACTATTATATAGAAGCTAGAATATAGAAGAGAGAAATAGAAATAGGAATATCCTCTGTTATGTGTTCTTTCTCTTCTTCTGTCTTTATAAATATCTATCTTTATATATATATATATATATATATATATATATATATATATATATATATATATATATCGTCCTCTTTCCTCCTCATTCGCGGTGGTTCTCTCTTCTCTCAGCTCTCGGCCATGGATGAAACTCCCTCGCGTTCAAGTTAGTTAGCAGTCGATGCGCACACGCCACGCACTCCGGACGTTCTGTCGCTCTTACAGATAAACTTTAAACAATATCTCGAAAGATTATCTACCGCATATTTATTTTTAGTTACACTCCTTTTTATTAATAAAATAAATTATCTTCAATTTTGTTTTATTTAAAATTTTTTTATTTGATTTTTTTTTATTAAAAAAAATTAATTGTTTGTTGCTTTTTTTTAAATGACTTGGTGACAGTTTATTAAAAAATTTTATTTAAAAGTGAATTTTTGTGACATTGAAAGGAAAATTTTGAGGTAAATTTTTAATAAATTATTCCTGTAATTTTATCTGCAGTAAAAAAAGTAACAGTTGTGATAACATTTAACAACTTAACTTGTAAGCAATTTATTAGCGGTATTTACTATTGGCTGTAAAAAGTATTGTCGGTATGAAATAATAACAAACTTTTAATTGTAAAAGTAAAAATAAAAAAATAATGATAATTAAAAATAATAACGGCGATATTTTTATTTTTATAATATTGAAGGTAACACGTTTTGTCTGACGAACTTTATCCACGTATCGTGGTCGGAAACTCATCGTTTTGACGTGAGCTGCAAGCAAATTACCTGTCGACAGACACCTTTTAGCTTGTTAATAACTTTTGTACCTACAATGCTAGGTTAATCCTTAGATGAACCACTTTCATGTTGGTACTTGCTTAGTAATTAATGTTATAAATGTCTGCTCTAATTTTGACAAAGTAATTTTATTTTTACTCTTATTATCGTCGGTTAATAATGACAATAATAAGTTTATTTTTGGTGCGCAAAATTTAGCAAATTGATACGCAAAATATTTGATGAATTACATGGATACAAAGTTATATGTTAATAATTTTTTTTGTACTAAAAATTGCCTCAATGGTCATTTTATTTTAAATTTTTTTTAAAATTTTAACAGGCATAAATTTATTATCAAAATGGAAATTATTCATGAATACAATTATTGAAAATTATATATTACATTGCAACGAGAAGCGCTTTGAAAGGCATTTAAAAAATACATTATAATTAAGCACAATCATTAGTATTAATTTTTACAAGTTCAAACTTTGTACTTTTAAATTAATCTTAGCTAAACATTTGATACCAAATTAAATTGAATTGAAACAGTGATTCTTTTTTTTTATTTTAAAAATTCTATTTTTATGATTTATTTATTATTTTGTTAGTTTTTTTTATAGTTTCTCAGATAATAATAACGTTTTTATAAAATTGTCTTGTCAAGAAAATTTCGAGGAAAAATGTCTCAAAGCTTTAAAACCTCCGGAAATAATGTATCGGTTTAAACCGTCTCGCCAATTTTATCTCTAGACAATAATATCTTATTTTCCATTATGAATAAATGACCTATTATTTTGATATAGTAAAAATTATATTAAGCTTTAATATGATACAAACATTGTTCGAAATATTTAATAATCAATCGCATTTAAATAAAAAAGATGTTTTGTACATTTTTTTCGTTACTTTAACCTAAAATTTTTATTTTTTAATTATGTAAAAATAAATATTCTGATTTGTACCAAGTAAATATTATTGACAAGTATAAAGTTCGGATATTTTATAAAAAATAGAAGATACAAAAAAATTAATGAGAAAATTTTTTGTCGATCATCAAATTTCCTAAAAAAATAGTTTCAATAATTTTTTTCGTATCTCTGATGTCCATAATTTGCTTCCAAAAAAATTTTATCAACATTTTTCAATCACGAGACATTGATAATATATTTCAGGCCTTAAAAAAATTTGTTTTTAACATTTGAGTCACAGAAAAGGTCCAAAGGACGAAATATGTTACGAAACATTATATGTATATTATATCAACTGACATTTACGGGTTTTTTTATAAAACAAATAGACGAGATTATCATAACTCATAATCTAGCAATGAGTCATTTTCCTGGGCGTGATATTTTGCTAAAGAAAATAAATCTTAATCATAAGAATGAATTATTCATTAATTTACTTAAGACTTAAAAAAATAAAATGTATAAAATGCACATGTGTATCAGTCTCTCAATTGCATTAAAATTTCACACACTTGAGCTCTTGATAAAATTCATTAGTGATGATGAGGTCATAAGAGTAAGAGTAAGTTACTAAATAAAATAAGTAGGCGTCTCGGTTCATCTCCGCAAGGTCGAATTAAGTCATCACTATTTGTTTATATTTATAAATATTTTATAATCTTTATCTCTGCACCGGGCTATCTGTAATCCTAAAAAATATCCGTGCAGTAGAAAGTTTAATCTGACTTTTTATTTCTATTTATTTTTCCACTGTGTACATTTATATCATATGTGTACCAGTGTATTGTTTATATACCTATATAAGTCTGTATAAATCCGGCTGTTGCTGACATGAAATCCGATTTTCTAAATCCCCTCTTACTTTTTCTTGCGCTGGTAAGTCGGTGCAGCCGCAAAAGACGTCCATTATTTTGTTATACGATGCACTTTTATTTTTCAATGAAAGTGCTACAAAGCCCGAGCTTTTCAATTCGGTGATTTTACCGAGATATAAACGTACTTTAGATGTTTTAAATCCTTTCTCAACTTACCCGACATTAACTTAGTAAAGTGACCATACCGACATTTCAACTTTTTACTTTATTTCATTTCATTCAGGTTTCAAGTGACCTCTTTTCTCGTAAATTTTATCATAACATTCCGATAAAATTTTTATTTTGTACTAACTAATTATCGATAATTAATTATTAATTACATAAAAAATAATTAAATACCAATTCATAGTTAATTAGTCATCGGAATGAGAATGGTATTTATTCGATCATTAATTGCAAGCAACGCTTAATTAAATATTGATACTTCAAATAATTTAAAAATGATGAAAATTAACAGAAAAAACATTTTAATTACATTTTTTTAAATTCCAAAATATGGCATAAATATGCCAATAATAGAGCTTTACTTGAAAAAGACGTTTCAAAAATTAAAAAGGCGGAAATTTTTGAATAAAAAAAAAAAGCATGTAATTTATACACTCAAAATTGTTTAAATTTATTCCTATAAAATGTTTAAATATTGAGCAAAAAAGCTTATTTATCGAACAAGTATTAAAAAAATTTATCGAAGCCATGCATATTTACATTTACCAACTTTATTTTTATTTCTGTAATCAATATCTCGGTAAATCATTTGGCTTCTTCATTATGTATGAAGTGAATCATAAATTTACTGGTGCAGAAAATATTTAAGATATTCAAATATTATTTCGGGAGTTTATTATTAAAATACTTGATACACGGTTAGCTTTTTTTTTTAGTTACTCATAAATTTTTATTCTCTTTGGACCCTCGATTTATTTTCCAGAGCTTTATAAATTCTGGCGAGCCCTCGAGAACGAGAGAGAAAAGCGACCTCGCGGTCTGCAGAGAGTATATTCCACTGTTGGTGCATATATTGCAGTGGGACAAAGTAGTAGTGAGCTCATATGAGTCGTCAGCGTGCTCAGTATGTACTCCACACACGTGTTACGTCGTTACGTCAATCGTTAACACATGCCTCTCTACGTAGAGAGCTTTAGGATGAATGGGTGCTCTCGGTGTTTTTCCCCTTCCAACCCATCTGTACACACACATATGAGTGCTGGCTATCTCTTTTCCACTTCTTTGACACAAACTTGTGTATACATCCATGTCAAGTCGAAAAATCACGCAAATCTGTGTAATGACGTTTGAAAAATGCTATTCATTCCCTGACATGACAGCCAAAAAAACGGAGACCGAAAAATGATAAAAATTAAATAAACGGGCTTCATACATATCGAGTTGAGCCTCCACTGCTAAATAATTGAATTCATCACCGATTTTTTTATTTAAATACCAGGTTGTGAAAAATTCTGTTTATAATTGGTTATGTTATGAATAATTAAATTAAATCATTTGAGTTATCTGTTTTTTATGCATGAAAAATTTGAATAATTTAATTGCTGCATTTATCCGAGAATCGGAAAAAAATTAATTGTTAATTCTTTTATTGCTAGTTGAAAACATATTATTAATGCTTGAGAAAATTTATTGAAGTAATTTAGTTAATTCACGTGTCAAAAGTTAAATTTTAAATTTCGCGCGCTTACCAATGCCATTTATGTATGCCAACATCGAAATAAAAAAAAAACCGACACAATTGTTGTCAGTAATAGACTTTTCCCCCATGAAAAAAAAAATATGTTTCGAAATAAATAAAAAATTTATTTTTAATAACTAACTTTAGGCCGATTTTCATATATATTTTATATATTTTGAATAAATTTTAGATATATTCAAAATATATCTTAAAATACATAGCTAAAAATATAAAAAAAATATATTTTGAATATATCTAAAATACATTTGAAATATATAAAATATATATGAAAATTGGCCAAAAGTTAGTTATCAAAAATATATTTACTATATATATTTATATATTTTTTATGTATTTCGATTTACATTTTTTTATGGGGGTTGACTGATCTTTTTTAAAAAAATTAATCTGTAAATAAATAGCGTTACAATAAAAAAATTAATTCGGTTCATTAATTTAAATGCAATTGTAAATAAAATTAAATGTTCACTCAATAAACACACGAGAGAATTATCATCCAAGTGCGTTAAAAACTTTACATAAAACGACAGAAAATAATTCAATAAAGCTCGTTCTTTTGTGTCTGGTAGTCGTGAGTTTACTTGGACTTTTTGTTGCTGTTCCTGTATTTGTTATTTTATTTGAGTTTATATCCATCTATACACGACAGACATGGCACACATGAGATATAGATACGAGCGTGGTATGCATAAACGAAGTAACATCATCCAATTTTCCTTTTCTCTTATTATATATTTACTCTTTACTATTATATACACTTGCATTTCTACTACTACTACTGCTGCACAGTAAGCCCAATACAAGTTGCGTAGTCAACATTACCCTCACCTGCCTCTACACTGCACAATATTTATTTACATATGTATGTATGCATCCCGTAATACTTGTATTTATTTAAAATACTATACTTATATCTTTATACCAGTGAAATGTCGCACGTACAGCGAGAGAAGGATCCCTCTAGCGTCGACGAGTGCTATGAAATACGGGCTGCTAGATCGTAAGTCTAGTCTAGTAGACGCGCGACTTACTCAAAATAGAAATACACACACATGTGCTTATTTGATGTATGAGTTTGAGTACTGACGTCTCCATACAATACGCTATCTCACGTTTTCTCGAGTCGCATACGAAACCAGAAAAGGGATCATGGGATTTTCAGCCTCTTGATATCATCAGCTTGCGGTATGTTGATATATATCCTGTATTTTTATATTTATATTTATATAAGCGGCAGATACGAAAATCAAAACTTTCGAACAGAAAAGTTTCCTGCAAAAAGCTGCCGATTATACGGTTAGAAGGAAAAATATTGTTCGTACGTATCATGTGTCATCGGATAAAATGAGACGTGACTCATGTATATTTTAATGGCTTACAGATTTCATGTCCGAAGAGTGCGTTATGTATATATTCGTATATAATTGATTTTATTAATTAAATGCAAATATTTATTGTTCTTATGAATATAATTGGTAACGTGAATATTTTTATTAATTGGAATTATTGTTTTGTTATGTGAGCTGGTAAGCAATTGATACGTTGGGGAAATATATATTGGAAAATATTCCAATCTACACGGGAAAAAATTTCTGGGAAAATTTACGATACAACTATTGTAAAGCTGGACTATACCTTTATTACTATTAATTATCAAATATTTTAGAAGAAAAAATACTATTTATTAATGAAAAAATACGATATTACTATTGTAAAAAGTAAGAGATGAAAATTTCCAGTGCTGCCTCTGTATCTTTCCAATAGAACTATAGCAAATTTTACAATAGTTGAATTGGAATATCTCTCAATTAGTGTGAGTGATGGCCGTGCACAGCGCTAGACTCTGAGTTTATATAAATGTTAAAGAACATGGGTCTTAGTTTACCGCGGATAGCCTAAAGGGAGAGTCTCTGGCTACCAACACAGAGTTCTAGGTTCGATTCCCAGATAGCACGAAAAGATTTGTTTCTTTTTTCGATTACTGTACAGGTAATACCAATTCGTGCAACCTTCTATCTCTCTCCCTCCCATACTATTTCTTTTAAAAAAACCAACTGTGAATTTTTACAACAGTTGAATTGTAAAATTCACTAACACATATTGTATAATTTGCTCTATAATATTCGACTTTTTAAAACTCTTGCTAGTCTTATTTGTTGAATAAAATTTACAATAGTAGATCGTAAAAATTAATAAATGAGAAGTATAGTCCACCGTTAATATTTTATTTAGTAAAAATTACAATAGTAAAAGAGTAAAAACTCCTTCAATTTTCTTCCCGTGTAAAAATTAACATTTCTCCATTTTCGTCCTTCAATAACTTTTAAATAGGATAATTTATCGAATTTCTGTAAATTGCATCTGAAAGCTCTTTAAATAAGCTTCAATTTGAGTAGCATATCATATTTGTAGTCCCAAAATTATGTCCTATTCCGCTATGCCAATTATGAAATTTGCTATTGCACTCGTTTTTTTTGTTTTTTTTTTCTTTACTGTACACCAGCAGTATGTAAACAAATAACAAGTTAGGGTGAAATAAGGTTTTAATCGCCGGTTTACTAGAAATCCATTATTTTTTTCTATTTATGATGAAATCTACTTCCATTTCGACTGCCGAATGGTCTTTTTTAGTATTAAATTTACTGGAAAATTTAATTGTTAAATAAAATTGTAAAATTTAATAGAATAAAAAGTATGAAATTAGGAAAATGGTTGACCCTATTCTTGTTAAATTCAGGTCCAGTGCTATTTTAATTAATTAATAGATATCAGGTTAATCAGACCACAAACGCAATGTTGACAATTACTTACTAGTATTGTATGTTTTTGTAGATTGCCTGAAGAAGTCGAGATTTTCGACGAAACGTTGCAATAAAGTGTGAAGTAATTGTCAACATTGCGTTTGTGGTCTGATTAACCTGATATCTATTAATTAATTAAAATAGCACTGGACCTGAATTTAACAAGAATTAATTATTTTATAAAAAAAACTGTGTAGATAGATAAAGCTTTGGCGCTCGTGTGTGAATAAATGCGCTCTGCTTGTTCCGCCAACCTTCTCAAGATCAAAACGTTAAATTGTAAATAACAATTTATATCAAATTTGTAAGAATAATTTTTTTATCAAATAAAATTTTTTAATTTTTGCATATTTTACGTCAACATAAAAGTAGATAAGATTCCAATTAGTTCTCAAATTTTTAAGCTTGGTAAAAAATTAAAAACTATCTGGTCGTAAGTCAAAAATACACCTTTTAGTAATAATGCACATATGATGATCTTCTAAATGAAGATTAAAGCATCCAAGTCACAAGTCTTGTTTTCAGAACATGGAACATTTAGACGTCTACAATCGTCATCGAGTTCACAAGTCTGTCCATATCGTTCTAAAAAGTTTGAAAGTGTTAATTAAAAATAGTGATAATGATAAAGTATAAAGTAGTTATTTAATAAGAACCAAAAACTTACTGGGTATGCATCGATCATTCAATATTCTTTCGTAGTTCTTTTTGCATTCACACTGATGATCTCTGCACTCAGAGTTAAAAGTTAGACAATATTCATTAGACCAACAATACCCGTCCAAAAGTGATCTACACTGAAAATTTACTACAACATTGTTTGCTCTGCAGACACACTTGTTCTCATAGCATTTCATATGGAATACATCCTCACATTCATAAGCTAGATTGCAATATTTTCCTAGTAATGCTGCAATCATAGATCATTTCAAATATAACATTTATAAGCATTGGACTGTAGATAACTTACTTGGTTCACATATACCATTGGTTAAATTGGTTTTGAAATTAGCTTTACATTCACAATTATGGTTAACACAAACAGAGTTTTCTGCTACACAAGGTATCTCTTCCGAACATTCTGCTCCCAAAAGTAGTTCGCATTTTGTGTTTTCAATGTTTGTATAACTCATCGCACATATACATTTATTGTCTGCTGAACAGCGAGCGGGAATGATGGTTCCACAATCAGAATCAAATGCACACGTTCTTCCTAATGGCGCTGTAAAAACATTCAATACTTATCAAATTGAAGTATATACTATTGTATTTCTATTGTTGTAAAATTGCAAGTGTTATTAACTTTGTGAGCATGTAGTACTATTTTCCATTAGATAATCATTTTTACATTTGCACTTATTTTCAATGCAAACAGAATTTTCAACAGCACAATCTTCATCATTATAACATAATTGGAGCAAAAGTGATGCACAAGTCGAATTATTTACGACTATACGATTTTTTTTGCAAAAACACTTATTTTCAATGCATTCCATGTGGATTGGGTCCTTGCAATCATAATCTGTGTAGCAAAATGCTGTTATCAGTGCTGTAATTTGAATTTAAAATTACTGTCTATTAATTAAACCTTAAGGAATACTTTTCATATTTTTAATTTAATATAATTTTGCATTTACTTGGCATACAACTGCCGTCAGACGAAGGTATGTAGCCGTTTTTGCAACGGCACACGTTATTCTCACAAAAAGAATCATTCGGAGCACATCCATTATCTTTACAATATTTGCCTAAATTTGAAGCACAAATTGCATTATTCTTCACAGAATAACCGGCTCTGCATACGCATGTTTTTTTTTCAGAACATATTGCATGTTCAATGTCTCCACAATCGTGATCGCTTGAACAATATTCCCCTAAATGAGCTGAAAAATAATCAGTGTTAAAAAATGTTTTGTAATTTTTTATTGGATGAGCAATTAAACTCACTTGGTTGGCAATGGTCGTTGAAGAGTGAAAAAAATCCAGGTTTGCAAGTACACTTTCGGTCAACACAAATAGAATTATCGATTTCACAGTCATCATCCCTTAAACATGAACTAGTGATAAGTGCTACGCAAGCAGTTTTGTTGATCTCGATATAATCATCCTCACATTCACATTTATTGTCGTCATTGCATAATGCATGAGGTATAGAAAAACATTTCAAATCGGGTTCACAATCATCTCCTAATTTTTCTGAAATTAACATGTTTTCTTATGAGTTTAACATGACATATAAATTTAATAAATATTAATTTATAAGTACGTTTTTTGATGCACGCCAAAATAGCCATTCCTTGTATCGATCCCGTGAAGGTGCATACGTTACTTTCATCGCAACATGGACGTTCAAGAAATTCGTTACACTGATGAGAAAATATCATTTTATGAAAATATTGTTATTTTTTTTTTTCGGTAAATATACTTACGCGATACCGCTCACTCACACATCCTTCTACTGGTTCCAATTCGAATGTAAAATTAAGATTTGAAAAGCTTGAAAAATCTGCTCGAATTGAAGCAATCAGTAGAAATATTACTTTTACAATCATTTTCTTGTTTTATAAATTGTTTTTCTAAAAATTAATAATTCTAATGATTATAAATTTGATTTCATTCTTTCAAAATAAAAAAACAAATTACTTACATTATTACTGCTACAGAATGCGTTCTGATAACAAATGATATCATACAAAACGTCTAATAAAAATAGTTTAGATTATCTAACGGAAACATAAAAATTTGACTTTAAAATAGGTATGGTTAAATGATTTTAATTAGAACCGGAAAAAACAAGTAAAATACTGCGTAGTTTTTTTCTTATACACTTATATTTATCAAGTTAACTTATTATTAAACAATCAAAATAACAGATTACACATAATAATGAATTTTTTTTATGAACTTGAAAATAAAAAGTTAATAGTCTCAAAAATAACGTTTAATGTGATTGTAGATAAGAATCTCTAGAAAATATTTTCAATTTTCTCTGAAACAAAAAATACTAAAATAATAATATTCATTCTTGGTATTGACATATATTATCCCAACAAATAGCATTATAATCAGCGTGTGCACTGATTATCTTAGCAGATAGAATTGCTCACTTCACATTCTTTATTGCTTTCACAAAATCCACCTAAAAGTGATGAGCATGTAGTGTTCTGAACAAGACGGTGATGTGGTCTACAGGCACATTTATTCTCTGTACAGGTGACATGCATCAAATTTCCGCAGTCATGATCGCTTGAGCAAAATTCGTTTAAAAGTGATACACATATTGCATTATTTTTCGAAATATGATTTGGTTTGCACACACAGGTATAGTTTTTAGAGCATTCCATGTGTAGTATGTCCATGCAATCGTTATTTTCCCAACAATATTCTCCCAAAGTGGCTGAAAATGATGATATTTTAGTGAAAAAGCACAGCGTTGGAAATTTTTAAGAATATACGTTCTTGTGTCAACAATGTAGATTTTCAAAAAAATTTTTTTTCTCAGTGTACAGTACGATAAATTGAAATTTTTGAGTCAAATTTAACTTACTATGTTTGCATTTGTCCTTTCGTCGTACGAATTTTGGTTTACAAACACATTTATCACTGCTACAAAAAGAATTTTCGATTGGACAATCAACGTTTTTCACGCATGGAATATCAATTGGTAGCTCGCATTCGTAATCATTTTATTTTCTTGGTAAAATAACTTGAACATTGACATTCATTTTTGTCGCTACACAATGCACGTGTAATTGCTAAACAATCTGAGTTACTGGTACAATTACTTCCGAGTTTTGTTGGAATTTTACAGACGTATGGAGCTTTCTCTAAACGCCATCCGATAAGTTCGCATTTTTCGTTTGGATCGCAACAAATATTGTTACGATTGTGACACTGTTGATCCGTAAAAGATTTTCCATGAAATAATTTATCGGTTTTTCTAATGAAATATATACTTACTTGTTCTCTCGATTTGACGCAAGAATTATTCTGCTCTTTTGAATTTTCACCAGCACTTTTTGAAGCTTGGAAAGTAGCTTGAAAAAGCAAACCAATGAACAAAATTTTGGTGATCATTTTGGTTGCATTGAGTGTATTACTTCAGAAAGTTAATTAAAAAAAAATACAGAAAATTCATAACTTCGTACGAATAAAAGTCACCGTGGTTGAAGTTAGTTTAATGTCAATTAACTGCGTGTCATAAAATTCTATTTCAAACTATTCAATAACAAGATAAAAAATCAAATGACATCGAATTTTGATATCATACTCGTTAAGTAAAAAAAGTAATTAATTGTTATGATTATTTTCTAAACGTTTATCAAAAAAACTACATTTATCGAATCGTTTTTTATAGTTCAGTTTTATCTTGAAAAAGTAATCACATTTTTTTAAAGTAAAGCGTCAATATTATCTATGTGATTGTTGGACTCTATCTGTTTATTTTTAGACTTTTTGAAGAAAATAATATAAAAAAAAAAATCAATTATCTAAAATAATAATAATTTTTGATGAATTTCTCAATTTTGTGGCCTTTTTTCAATTATCCGTTTCCCAAAAGCCCTTTATTGAATTAATTCTTCTACTTCTAGTCCAGTCTGAAGCCGGAAAACTATTACAGGATAAGTAATTCCACCCAATATCAGATTTTACCTTAGCAATATCCGAGATCGCGGATCTGAGTGATAGCGTGAGGAGTAAGTGGGCCCCAGCGGGTTTCGGATTCCGGGATCAGCAATTCTCAAGCGGACAGACTGGATAAAATCCAGAAAGACAATTCAACGAGCGTAATTGTAACTTCCTTGATCCTGGTTCCTCGCGTTTCACGCCATTAAATCCAGCAATAAAATAAATCGCTCGGGGTTTTCCACTTTTCCCTCTCCTCTCTCTGCTCTTTAAATTTCAGCCACATGAACGTAGACCCCACTCACCAGAAAGTACTGGACCCTTCCCGGGTCCTCTGTCTCGTTATTCCACTATTTTTACCTCCAAGCCTTTATAATCTAGACTCATCTGCCCGTTCCTGTTTCATAGATAACTCTCTCGTTTAAAGCCCGACTATCGCAAATTTTTAATGGCTGGCCTCCGAGACTCATCGGCTAGACCAGTTGTCATTAATCTTCAATATCGTAGTTTTCAGTTTGAATGAAAATAAACCGTTGGATAAAAAAATAGAGCGAAATTCATGGAAAAAATTATAAAGTCAACGAGTTGCACAAAACATAAGCTAGGTCCATTCAAAAGCTATGAAAATGTTTTTTAGGGGAATAAAAATTTTTAAATCGGTAAATTTGTTCAAATATTATACGATAATTTCCATTTTTTTGAACTTAACCCTCTCCATTGCATTTATGAAAAATTTATTAGATTTTTGAACTTTTGAAAAAAAATGTTTTTTGATTAAAAATTTTTTTCCTTAATTTTTTTTTCATTCTATCCGCGAATTAGTAACGACACAATAATGAATAAAATTAGAATATAAATCTGGTATTTTTAGCAATTTAAATCCAAACTTTATAGTTTACGTTTACGTTTATTATAACATTTCTTTTTATTTTTTTTATTACCCAACAGAAGCAAAAGTTTCTGCCGAAGAACCCGGAGTTTGATGTTCAAGTTTATGTTAAACTTGTAAAAAGGAATAAAAACTTCAAGAAATAGTAAACTTGTCATCAGTATCAAAGAGGAAAATAAAAGTTTTCCAAAGTTGGTATTCCGAATTCGAAATATACTCTATTGATTTTGTTTTCTCTTTATCTACCGAATTACTTAATTTTTTAGACGATAAACTTTAAAAGAAAATAATATTGCATACAATAGAGCGAGCTTTGTTTTCTTTTGTAAACATTTTTTGCCACAAAGCAACTCCGTTGGAATCGATGGCGCATGCAAGGAACTAAAACGTTGGAAACGAATCATGCGACCGTTCCATCGAGTTCGCCAAAAGCGATCTATACATATGTATACAATAGTAATAATGCAAACGAACTGGGAACAATAAAATGGTAGAATTGGTTTTCGAGGGCTTCACAAACGTAGAGCTTGCAAGCCACAGGATGAAAAGAAATGGAAAACGGCGAAACGATTTTAGAAGAAGCAGAAATGTTTCATGGAAAAAAAGAATCAGTGTCTATATAGGATGATAGATACAGACGAATTGCGGATTTAGGAGCCAGAGATAGAGTTTATAAGAGAGAAAATACTGGATTTAATAGATATACCGACTACGACCCTCTTCTAGACGCAAACAGTCGATCCATTAAGGCGAGGAGGACCCGGACCCTCGCAACAGCTGATGATTCAACGAAAAACGGTAATATATTGACGGGAAAAAACCGATGTTGACCACTTATGAGTCTTTAAGATAACACTGAGATAAATTTAAGAGAGAATTGTGTTATTTTAGGGGTGACAAAGTTTTTTTTTTCGGATTTTATTACGTTGAAAAAATTTATGTCTGACCGCAAACCGATGCTTCTACTTTCGGGGATTAATTGCGAGCTTGGAAAAAAAAGCAATCATTTTTTGGAGTAACTATCGCAAAAATTATTTTAGAAAAGTTTTAATGAAATTATTTAATCAATAAAAAGTTTAGTTTGTTATTAAAAAAAAAAAAAAGGAGAAGGAATTAAATTTGCAGTAGCGATATTTTTATTTTCATAATTATTTAGTTAAACTAAAGTGTGCTTTGTAAAAAGTTTTTAATTAATCTGAAACTTTGATTGTAACAAAGGAGTTCTGGGGAATAAAAGTATTTTAATAAAAAAAGAAAGCGGTAAGATGAAATAAAAAAAGGAAAATTAGTCGCTTAACTTATTGGAGTGTTGTCAGATGAGTCTAATAACCGGTAAAGTTTGACGACTTGTCTGAGTCATATAACGACTCGAGAACACTTAGGTGAAGCGCAGCTGGGCTGAGGGTTGTGTGTCGTTAAGAAAATGTTGAGTAGTTTTGCTACTGGAAAAGCTCATTTGCGATACGCTCTCGTGTATCAAATTCAAAACTCGGAAGCTTTAAGCTTTAACCAGTCTCGGTTTGCCTAAGTAGCCTTATTGCGGGGTAATACTCAAAATACTCGAGGACTCAAATGAAAATTTTGTGTAGGATTAATATTAATATTTTAATAGTGATGGCGGGACTTTGAGAGTATTAGTGAGAGAGTAACCATTCTCTTTGTCTGGGGAAAGAAGCCTTTTTAATGCTGGACGTCGAAGTTTTGTATTTTTGATAATGTACGTATTGAATGGTGAAGAGCTGAGTGCTCCTTTTTCGTTGTAGAAAATTGGAATGCGATTTTTGGCTTAAATATTGGAAATATAGATAAATTAAATGAACCTTTTTTGTAGGGAATATAATTCTTTACAAAAAAGGTTTTTATCAATTTTTCCGTATCGTTTATAGTGAAGAAAATATGTGTGAATTTTAAAGTTACTAAGAATTTTTTTTTGTAAATCAGAAGATAAAAATTTGTACAATTTTAAAACTAAAATTTAGAGAGAAATGTTAAATATACGAAAAATTGATGAAAAAGAACCTAGTTTTACAAAGAATTCAATTCGTTCCAAAAAATGTTATTACAAATTTTTATCTCTCACTCTCTAGTCAAAATTTTCATTTTTAAAAAAGATTTAATGGTAAAAATTTTTTATAACCATAAATTAAAAAAGTAATACAAATATAAAATATAGGCGAATATATTCCGAGGCGATTTCCTGAAACTCTGAAATAAAAACGATAGTATAGACACCTACAATATATGATATCGAGTTATCGAAAACTTCCTGCAGTAAACTAGTATCTCCAGACACGTACCCTGGTAAGGGCCACAAGTAACACATTATCATTGGTCGAGGAATCGATTTGTTCACTTAATTCAGGTTCAACGACGCGATGTACTCCCTCCTGAATTCTCAGTAGCTTGGAGTCGAGACAGATACAAATACCGAGGCAATTCTGAATGAACTCGATCCTTAAAATAGAGTTCAGAGGCAGAGAGAGAAACTTTGTATCTAGCATTAAATAGTCGAGCCATCTCACAATTCGCAATCTACAATCTCCATGATCTCCACCCACTCAGTTTTACTAATATCTCTGGCGGACCGTGAAATTCCAACTGGAAACGGTTTGCGGCATTCCCTGGACATTGAACCACGTAATTGCATCGTTTGCTGCAAACTGCATGAATTCTATCTTCACCCCTGGCACTTCCAGGAGGGCATATCCTGCACTCCTACACCTACACTTGCATTTCTCAGTCTCTCTAATACCACCAGACATTATCCCGAGTGCTAGTCGACCCTTATCTATAGACTACAGCCCTATATATAACCTACAACTTACCGACTATCGTTTCCAGAGATATAACGAGCACTTGTGTACACACAACTCATTGCTAACAATAACATTACTATTTATCTTATTCCTTACTGTCTCTTGGTTCAATGCGCCAGCTTCAATTTATTCTCAAAAATTAATTCAAGCAAACAAAAACAACTTGTTTTTTTATTTTCGACATTTGTTTGATCTATCTTTGAACATTTTATGCTTATATTTATGCTGTTCTACGAAATTTTCCGCAGAAATTTATCCTGGAGGTTATCAGCCCGGAATAATTTACTTTTCCATAATACTCCATTGAGCTCGTGTCTCTTGAGGACGTGAGTTTATAGGTAAATACTTTTTTTATTTTTTTGGGTTATACTTTAATGATAAAAACTTTAGAGTTTACCCTTCTTCTTAATTTTTTATACGGTACACTGAGTAACTAATTTATTTAATGTGAAGAAAATTTTGGTTTTATTTGATGAACGGCTACAGTGTTTTGTCTCCGATAAACTTTAAAAAATTTTTATTGGTGTGTAAGAGTTTTATTAATTAATTATAACTTATAACTAAATTTTTATCTAATTATTGTAAAGTATTTTTGATTATAAAGCAATTATTGATCCCGTCAAAAGACTGAATTTGATTATTTTAAACATGTCTCAGTTCTCTCAATAGAATGTATCAGTTTCGCTTCAATAAGTTTGATATCCGCTGTCAGCTATCGTTAGCAGAAGACCCCGAGGCAAAATTAGTAAGTAATAAGTAAAATCATGTTTTTTAAACGAAAATTGTGTGATAAATATCAATTTTTCACAAAAATAGACAGTATAAATAGAAAAAGTATCAAAAACGGGAAAAATGTTAGTTTCCAGGAATTTCCGCTAGGTGGCGCATGGCCGCAAAATTTTCTCGCTAGTAGAAACTTAAAAAGATGGGAAATTGAAATTTTTGAAGGGTAACTTGAAAGGCAAGTTAGATAATAGAAAAATTATTAACCCAACAATAAATTAATGCACGTTGTGACGTTATTGACGCACTATTTCGTCGAAATTGCTCGATAAATCAAAAAGCGAAAGGTAGTTTGTGTATTCAGTTGAAATAAATCAAAAACAAGAGTACAAGCAAAGTTTAGCGAGTTTTTAGAGTTTTGTTGGCTTAAACTGATAGTAATCTAAAATGACTCGCACAGAGTAGAGTGTACTCTCACGAGACGTAGCAAAAAGGCAATATAAATGCTGCAAACATACACACCGGTACAAAATTTGTATACATAGAATTTCTGAAATATACACATGAAGATTGTAGGTATATATTTTATATATAATAGACGGTGCAACAACCTCTGGTTATTTTGGTAGATCGTGTCACGGAATGCAAGCACCGAGAAATAGTACGACTAGAACTAAACCGGCAATTTCCCCTGTTTGTTTCATTTTCAGATGACACATATAAAGGTATTTATGCACAGTGGTGCTTGCACAGTTCTGTCATGCAGATAAACAAAAATATATTATAACTACTGTACTGTACCTGGATGATATAATATCCCTGTAAACTACCGAGGATCTATAATACAGATGCATATCGAGGAATATATATGTGTGCTGAGGAATATACTCGCACGGAGTAGCAAATAGCAAACCCAGAGCGCATGATTACCTGGTGGGCAGGCACCTGGAAAATCCGTATTACACGCTAGCTCATGACTGGAAGCCCATTCTAGTCTGGAGTTTATTCGCATCACGAATTACGAGAGCTGTGTCCATCGCTGAACCATTCAAACGAATATGTTGCTTCTATCCGCTTTATGCTCGCGTTACTCTTCTAGACAACTTGCCCAAAATTGATTTACTGATACCCGGATTCATTGTTTTCATCTCATTCATCCCTGTTTATTATTATATGCAAAACATTACCGGGTAATAGGTATCATGTTATCGTCTTTTAGTGGTTTTCTGATCTTTATTGGAGCCACTAATTTCGCTAATGGGGTTGGAAATTAAATGTTTAATTTTTTTAACAGATAAATATTGACTTTTGATCAACTTTAGCGATTTTATTCAACGTTTTTAATTCTAAAGATTTTAATTTTTCAATAACATTAATTTTTTTCTCACTGAAAACTTAAAAAAATGCGGGAAAACTACAAGGAATTTTTTTATAAGGAATTTAATCCTCTATAAAAATTTCCTCACCAATTTTTTGTATGAATTTTAAAGCTGCTAAAAATATTTGTAATAAAAATTAAAATAACAATAATTTTTAAAATTTTAAATCGAAATTCCGAATTAAAAATTGAAGTTATAAAAAAATCATTGAGGATTTTTTATGTAGAAAATTCAATTCCCTTCAAAAAAAAAAGTCTCTATAAATTTTTCCGTACCTCCGATTGTTTAGAAGATATCCGAATTTAGAAATCAATCGTTACCTCACTGAAGCAAAAGAACCAAAGCAATAAATTATTCTAATCCATCATTCGTGATTAGACAGAATAAAATAATAATGTTTATTTATAGTCAACAAATTGAATTTGATATTAATCACGGGCCTAGTATTTTACCTTCATCCTTCATGTCCTTGATAAAAATGTCAAATGGTAAAGAACATAAATCTTCGTTTCAGTTTTATAGAGCGCACATATACGACTACCCTTGAGTAGTAGTTGCGCAATGTCTGCTGGAATAAGTGATTGCTTTCGGCAACATGAAAATCTCTCATATATATGAAAGAGAAAAAAATAAAAAGTAAAACTTCTGAAGAGCATCGAGAAATTCATAAGAGGACGCAGAAATGAAAGGAAAAACTGGTCTTGTAGAACGACTGAGTAAAATGAGTAACGACTGAAAACTAAATAAGAAATTTCGTTAGTGGGAAAACCACAAAGTTACTTTTGAGAAGTTCGTTGAGTTATTTGCTAGCCTACGAGACTTTAAACAAACTCTTAGTTGCTTACTTGGTAGTGCCTAATGCCCGTAAAAGTTAGTCACACTAATGCCAATAATTACCGGCATCAAAATTGATTATCGGGAGGTTCGTTAACTAAAGGTAACCCCATCGACTAATGGATTCTAGTGTGCTATAGGGGAATATTCCGTGGTATCTGTCTCCAAGCCCTTACCAAGGTGAGAATGATCGCCCCATTGGAATCGTGTTATCGACCCCTTTGACATCATCCCTTTCATGTATTTATCACCCGCAACCCCATGAGCAATAATGCCGGCCCGTGTTCGTGTTCTCATTTTATTAATTTATTCATTTTATTATTGTGAGTTTTAGAAAGGATGTTCAACATTTTTAGTTAAATTTTGGCCCTGCAAAAAGTGGTTCAAAAAATTGACAAATTTTTTTCGTAGTTTATCAGAAAAAATGTTATTTTTAAAAACATAATAGCTTTAAATTTGAATATATCAATTAATAAGAATTTATTTCGTATCATCAAAATTTTTCCGCTCGATGTTTTGGAAGTTTAAAAAAAAAGCGTTTAGAAAAAAAAAATTAAAAATTGTGATATTAATAAAAAGAGCTCAAACTTTTACAATATTTTTTTTGTCATCCTATAAAAAATCCATCAAACCGAAGGCCATTGATTGTTTGATTCCGAGTATTAAAAATTGCAACAGTAAACAAAAGTTTTCAATCAACGATCGTTTGTTAAAATAACAATTAAAAATAATTTATTTGAAGGGTAAATTTTAGATTTACAACTTTTTGAACAACTTTATATTTTATTATGGACTATTGAAGGACTACGTGGACACACAAAAGAAAATTTGTCCGTAAAGTTTGGATCAGCTAGCAGAATGAATAGAACAGACCGCATGACTATTTTGGAATTCTCTCGGCAGTACGTCCTGCGGATTCTGCACACCCTTGCAAATCAACGGTATTTCCATATTAATACAATTGTGTGAAAGCTGTGAGTCGACAATATATCTGTCTTTGTTAGCCCTGCAGGTGAATGCAGTAACAGCAATTTCATCTGGCAGTGCGTGCTTCTGTATGCATATATATACATACATACATATACCTACAATCTATTGCGAGTAGGCCTTTGACCCTCCACAATTCAAACATCTCCCCCTATACATCTCTTCACTAAATACACAAACAGTAATATACAATATATTAAAGTGTATAGATGTATAGAGGGGTATATCGGCTCATTTATGTACTTGGATGTAGAGGTACAAAGATATGAGTAAATGAAAACCACTTGGAAAGAATTGACCTCTGGTGCATTTAATTTGCGGACACATTAATTTTACACCAAAATTCATAGCTTTTAAATTATCTCACAGTCGCAGTACACTCGTACATTATATTCTATTTGTGAATTATGCTTCGCTCCATTTGACTCCATTTCATAAATTAATGTAACATTAAATCAACTAACCAAATAACCAAATTATTTGGTTTAAAAGGATTATTTTTGATAGAAAAAATTATTTTGAATACAAATAATTGTTTTGTTTAAAAAATCTCCATAATTTTATGCTTATGATTGAAATCAAATTGATTGTCAATAAACATTATTCTTTTCTAATGTCTAATCATGAAAAATGTAGACCTCAATTCGTTCATTTTAACGTAAAAAGGATTTATTTTATGGAATATATGATTCCAAAAATTCGAAAAAATTTTAATCTTGAAAAAAATAATAAGAACATTTTATTTGAATCTATATTGAAGCATAAAGACTCATTTTTGATTTTTGTTATTATTAACGAAAGTCAAATTTTGAAAATAATATTCTTTTTTACTCAAATTGTTTTTTTTTTTTTTCAGTGTTCTCGACGGATAGATTTAATATTATGTTAAATTTGATTAATATTCACTTTTGAATAGAATTTACTGTTTAAATTGTGAAATATAACCGTGCATCAATCAAACGTCAGGTCCAAAATTTGATATTCATTAAACAACGGCTTCAGTCATCGTTAGTATTGTTAATTAATATTGAAGCTTTTATTGAACGATGAAATATAGATGATAAATTCTATTCTGCTTTTGGCGAGTGCGTTATTAATGTTTTAATTATTCATACTCTTTTTCGTGAATGACAACACAATGAAAATTTTTAATTAAATGCGCAAAGTATTAAATATTAAATATTCTGTAATAACGTAGTATTGTGAAAAATGGTTCATTCTTTAAAAAATTAATCTATTAAAAATAACAAAACCGTGAAATTGGTGATACGGCTTTAAACTTAATACATTCATATTAATCATTGGTATTTTTGGACGCGTGATCTTGGCTGAGCAATTTGGGATTGGGATTTTGACCTAGAGCCAATTTGAAGCTTTATTGCCTCACGGTGGGCGCCAATATGTTGTAAGGCAAAAAATTCCAAGCAAAGTATGGAAATATTTCTTTTATAACAAAAATTTCCATTATGTTATCATTACAAATAAAACCTCAAATTTGTCTTTTAAACTTAGAATATTAATTAAAATATAAAAAAACAATTTCTGACAGAACAAGAGGGTAAAAAACTATATAATTAATTTTCAAAATATTCTTATCAAGGAGCCTTGACACGAACCATTAAAATCCCAATTTGACTACCTCAATTATAAATTTTTGAAAGCATAGGTGCGACCTGACGTTAATTACAAGATAATCAGTAATTACCGTGGAATTTACCCGGCTTAAAACTAAAATAATTTTATCTAAAACTCAATCTATCTCTTTCACATGGATTAGATTTTTATCGTCTGAAATTTTCTAATATAATTTCCCCCCAGATATAATCAGGATAAATTTTTGAAACCGAGCCCACATTTAAGTCTTTCGAGTAATCCTGAATAAAATAGCTAACGGTAGCGTAATCAACTACAATATCGCAGTAGCTCGGTATGCCAAGAGTACTCAGAGTAATTCCTAGCCTCCCCTAGTATACCCACCCGCATTCTCATACTCATCCACTTAGCCTAAGGGATCGAGTGTCGGAGAAATGCATGCCTTGATTATCGATCACTTGAAACTAAGTCTCGTAATATATATATATATGTATATCCACAATCCATACATACCACCCTTTAGATCCATATATATTGCAAAGTGTACGTGCAAGTCAAAATTAATGACATCATTATAAACCGCGCCACGTTAACTGACTCTTGTGCAGACTCATTGCACTCTATACCTGCCCGTTGTTACGTATATACCCACTATATAATATATATATATATGTATATATTTATGTATAAAAGTGCTACACGGTTTGATAGCGAGGTGCCATCAGCGTTATCGTCCTCTATACAGCAAACGTGCTACGATAACTTTACACCGTTTCCTTTATTTTCAGTTCCATCCCTTCCAACGAGGTTAACATTAAACAGAATTATCGCCGTTTTTAATTATCACTCGCTTCATTTATTATGGTAGAAATTTCATTGTTCTTTTTAGTGCCTTTTTTTAAATAGAAAATTACCTAACTTCGTTGTAATTTTTTTCTATAATGAAATTTTTTAGATTAAAAGGAGAAAATAATTTTAAACGTCATAATAATAGAAAAAAAAAAAAAAACAAAAGTGCACAATAAAAAATTTTGCGTCAAAAAATTTTTATGTTAAATATTTAACACTTTTTTGTGTTAAATTTAATACAATAAATGTTAAATTTGCATGTAAAAATGTCAAATATTTAAAACAAAATTTTTTGACGCAATGACGCAAAATTTTTTACTGTGTATAAATTATTTCATTAAAAAAATTGAATAATTTTTTAAATAAAAGATAAAAACTTTTTCATAACTCGATTAGAGCAATGAATTGCTACTCCAGAGTAAAGTTACATCTAATAAAACATCTCAGTTGTAATTAGTCGAAAAAATACTAATAATAATTTAAATAAAAGCTATGCAATAATTGAAATAAAAGTTTGTATAGAGCCAAAAGTTAGTAACTGTTTAAATAAGTTAAAGTTTAAGTTAAAGACGTATAATTTATTTACAAGTAAAGTCAAAATGGAATGAACTTTATGACAATAGTATTAACTTGAGTATCAATCAGTTGACATGACGGTTAACAAAGTTTGATAGGTTGGTAACAAGAGACAAACTCGATAAACTATATTACATGCGACATGTGTTACATGAAGCTCGTTACATATCTTTATATATATATATATAGATGTATATAGCTGAATGAATTTGAAACAGAATCGATTCACGTGGAAACTTATCGTAGAGTACACTCCCGAGTGCGATGGGATTTAAGCTACAGTAATAGTAACAGCGTTAGCAATACTAGCGGTAATAGTGGTAGCTGTGAAACACCCACGCTGAGAGAATGTGATAAGAGAAAATGAGAATAGAGTGAAAGAGAGAAACTATTTCAGTGGCTGTGGGTGTGAGGAACACCAATGCAATTAAAGTACACCTGACCACTCTAAACTCAACATTCTACTCGGCTCTTCTACATTCAATTTATCATCACCATCACCACCGTTTATGCTCCACTCTCTATACAATGTTTAAATTTTATTATTTTAATTGTATTTAATATTTGATATTTATTCTTGTTAAATTTATAAATTAATTAATCCCGAAAATGTCGGAAAGTCACCAACAGATTCGGTGATAAATTTACCGCTGGTTAATATCTCTTGGCAATTGGTAATTTCGATAAATTTATATCTATTAGCCGAGTTTTATTTCGGTTGAGTCGTAAAACTGCTGATTAAGAATTTTATTTTGTTCTGCAAATGATAGTTGGCCGAAATTCAAATTAATTATTTTATTTCGCGCACTAATTAGTCGCTAATTTGTTTCCGATAACCGTGGTATCGATTATTCGAGCGAGCGGGTTCATATCGCGTTTAATAACAAAGAATTTCAAGATTATTTCTATGATAATTGTAATGAAAGAATTTATTTGGGAGTAAAAAGCCAAATTGCAGTCATTGATTTTTTAATTTCTACATCGACAATTTTGTTTGTAAAAAAAAATTCTGATGAACCCCTCCAACATAAAAGGATTGCTTTTTTTTTCGTTAAAAAAAAAATTGTAAAATTTGAAATGTAATTTCTGAGTTGAATATTGAAGACAAAAGAAAATTACAGAAGACATTCTTTGTAGGGAATTTAATTATCTACAACGAAAGTTTCTTACAATTTTTTCGGATATTTTAATGTTTATAAGATATAAGAATTTCAAACCTGCTGAGAAGAGAGTTAATTAATATTGATAACGCGAAAAAATTACAAGGAATCTTTTTTGCAGATAATTTAATTTATATTAATTTTTCCGTAACTCCAATCATTTAAAATTACACGAATTTTAAAGCTATTAAGAATTTTTTTATATAAATTAGAATAATTATCACAAAAATATTTTCTTTTAGTATATGAAAATTGATCATACCACAAAATATTTCCACGAGTATATTAAATGGTTCATTTTTATGCATCAATTTGAAACAATAAAATTAAATCAAGACACAAAAGTATTAAATACTTTTGAAAGAAGGAAAATTTTTTACCACGTTTAATTAAATTTCCACAAAAAAAGAAAGGATTAAAAAAAATAAAATCCTAGAAAAAAAATAAAAAGTGACTAAAAACTTAAAATTCGAGCGGATCTCGGGAAATAAATATTGAATATAAATTGCAAATGACGGCGTGATTACCTCAGTAGGTAGATAGGTAGACAGGGAAGTTGGGTTCGATCAGCAGCAGGACTATCGAATCCAGTCAATCATGGCAATTTGCATATCCTCTTCTGAATCCTCACAATCTCAATCCCGGTTAGGTACTATCCTCTTTCACTTTACAGCGGGATAGGATCGGAGTACAGTACACAACCGACTTGCTCGATGCTTCTATAATTCTCTATCTCTCTCAAACTCGCTGTCAATTCTAGTTATGTTATGTGCCTGGTATCTCGGTCCTCTCTGTTCTCGACTATTATCCTCCTCTAGGGGTTCCTGTGCCTTTGGCAAAATCACGCCTGATTGGAGTTTCAATCCGAATTCGTGAATAGAACTTGATTTCCCTCCTCTTCGTTCCTTTCCCTCCTCCCCATCATTCCTTTTTTAGTTCGGTATTATGAGGCCCTTTGTTTTGTTTCATTTCATTTTGCTTTTTGATGATGTATCGCGCGCTTTTTTCCGGCACTCGTGCATCATCTCAGCTGGTAAAGACAAAAAAAAATACCAGCCCTATTCCTGCACTTTATCTGTGCTAGCTATCAGAGTTAGAGAGAAACAAGTGGAAGAGTAATGAGAAAGACGAACGCTTCAGGGCAACAAACTTGTCCATTCCTTTTTTTTCTTAAGAGTTTCTACCCTCTTGTTGATGATAAAAGGTCCTTAATGGAATCTGTCGAACACCATTCTATTCCCGTAACTCAAAATAAATTAATCAATAAATGTTGCGCTGATAGAACGAAAATCTAATTATAGTAATTGCCGCAATTCATTCGCTCAAACAAATAATAGTTAGTCTCTTTTTTAGTTTTTCCAGCGAATAACATTTGGACTTTCGCTATTTAATTATTCGCTTTACTGTCTTTTATTTATTTAAAATTTTACTTCAAGTTAAATTAGTGAACGTAAACGAATTACGCCTTTTTATTCATTGGGAATTATTTTTTTGTTAATAAATTAATTTTTTTTAACACAAATATTTCAATAATTCCAAATAATTAAAAGACTAAATGTAAATAAATATTTAAAGTTTTTTTTTCAATGAAAAATTAGCATCCTTCATCAAATTTGTCATTAAAATCGCAAGTTAAAATTTAAGAATTGGTTTAATAATTTTTTATTATCGATGTTTTATAATATACCCAATTTTGTAAACAAAATAATTAAAAGAAAAAAATTTATGCAATTATTGCATCACTCGTAATTGAAATTCCCATGTATAAATCCATCTATTTTTTTATATTTCTGTAAACAAAGGATGTGCGAACTGACAAAGAGTTACAAAGAGAAAAAATTTAATTACAGAGAAACGTCGCTTATTAATAATTATTTTTTTCCAACTTTACAAACATTCCACAACTAAATATAAACACAAATCCAAATAATTAAAAATGTAATTAAGTATAAGTAAATGAATCCTTGGACAAAGTATAATGGGTTTTATTTGTACACATGGGAAGAATTGGAAAATAATAGAGTATTGTCAGCCATTGAGTGAATCTTTTGATCAAAGTCGTTCAAATAGACATCCAGGTTTAATTTCAATTCATTGTACCTGTTTACGACCACGTCGCTGTAAACAATAGCCTCGGTCCTAATACTAACAGACACTACCATATACAGACTGTTGATCGTGGATCGTGCAATTAAATGACGTTTTCAACGGGAGTATTGGCTTTAATCTACTGTCTCTTTTACTCAATTACTGTCTTTGTTCTCTATATTGCCATTCCCCTTCTCTCTTTTTCCTCACCTTCATCCGAGTGAAGGCTATTTCCACACCTTTGTCAATCTTCATCCCCCGTAATTGGATCTACTCTTTTCTATTCTTGTCTTCTCTTATTCTACCACTTGGTGGTTGGGAAAAAGAATTTTAATTGAATAAAAAATTCTACTGCGGAATTACATACGTTTATTTACTTTTTTTTTCTTTTTTTTGTTGTAAATATATGAACCAGTAAAAGGGAGAAGAGGAGAAGGAGTGAAATTAAATTTTATCACACTCATCAAAGTAAAGATTCTTGCTCCGTTACAGAGTGAATCTATTCTTTGGTCACAAATAAAGACAAATACGTGTATGCACGTGCTGGCACATCCCACTGGTGTTTTTCCAGTGCTTGGAATACTCGTTTTTATTTTTATTCATTTTTTCGAGGTTTCCAAACAGAAAAAGCAAAGTTTTTTTCCCATACCAGTGAGCATGGATGTGCCAGCAGACGAATAAGAAATATGCACGTGATCTGGCACAATGCCAGGGGATCTCACTCATTCAATCCCTAGTGTCCACAAATTGTTCCCTAATTCCCAAAACAGTGTGGAAAAAATATATATGAACGCTGTTTTCTGTACTAGCAAACGGAAAGGTTATAATTAAACGAACAAAATAAATATCCAGCACTCTTTTTATGGGTTCATTAATGTGGAGATAAAAGGAAAGAGAATGGAAAGATATTTTGTTTTTTTTATAAACAAATGTTTGCTAAATGAACTTTTTTTATGAAATTAATTTCATTAGTTGCCATTCAAAATAATTTTTTTTTTAAATAAAAAAAATAAGTTACTTATATAATTTTGTAAATTTTTTCATTTTGGTACCATCACTTTAATTTTTTTTTATCAAATTAATTTTTCTATCAATCTACATAAACAATTTAAGTTTCGCTAAAGAAAAAAAGACTTAAACTAACAAAATGGTCTAGAAAAACTTGAATTGTTTTCAAACAAGAAAAAATATTTTTGAAAAAATTAAAATTTGGCTTAAAAAAAAATGTTTTCTATTGATCAAAAAAAATTTTTTTTATGAATTATGGTCACTTATTAATAATTAAATTTAATTATGATTAACATAAAAAATTGACAAAAAATATTATTAAATAAAATTTTTTTTTTAATTCTTAATTTTTCTCAAAACTACTGACCTTACGTGCTAACTAACCCTTGATACAAAATAAAAATTCTCAGGAGTTAAAGTTAAAATGTCTGAGTGCTAAATAGACACGTAAGAGCTTAATTGGCCTTAGTGGCCTTTATCTTGGGTCCCAGCATTAGCGGACTAGCAGGATTGTAATTTCCATGAGAACATCCTCTAGTAGGTACCTTTGTTCCTATTTCACAGAGATGTATGCAATTATTAAGAAACTACAGCCGTGAATATTAATATAAATGAAATATTCTCATCAAGTAAAAGATAAATAGTAAAAGTTGTTATTTTTTTGTACTTTCAGACGTAGAGGAGCGTCCCAGCGGAAAAGCACGCGGCAGCAAACTCGCCCGACGTGCGCGCTCCTTCAAAGAGGATTTTCTCGAAAAATTCTCCCAGATGCGTTCACCGGGGATAAATTCCGGAGGCGTCGGAGGCGGCGGGGGTGGTGGCGGAACCGGTCCTGGTAACACTGGTGGTGTTACTACGCGAGCAGCATCGCCCTCATCGCCCCGCACCCCTCGGGAAAAAAACACCCCCATCGCAAATGATACTCTTGAAAAAAATCCTCTACGTGATCTTCATATACATGTCAGACAAGTTCAACTGGCTTTACTACATTTTCGTGATGTTGTGTCCAAGAAAAAGTTGGAGATGTTACCCGGTAATGGCACCATTGTTTTAGACACTGTTACTACCATACACACTGTACTCAAGTCTTATCTTCTCTATGAGAATAGGTAAATTTTTATTGTTATTATAACTATTTTTATTATTATTATTATATACTAGCAACTTTGCAGTCACTATGTGACTGCCTCGACTTGTGAATTATAAATAAATAAAATTTTGCTTTATCAAATAATGACTTTTGTTAAATTGCACTGTACTTTTTTAACGATTGACATTTTTAAAGATATAAGCTCATCTCGATATATATATATATATATATATATATATATTTATGAAAAATTGATGTGGGTACTCTAATGAAAGGTCTTGATGAGTGTAACATCGGGATGAGCTTATATCTTTAAAAATATCAATGGTTCACAAGATACAAGGTCATTTCTTAATTATTGACATTTTTAAAGATATAAGCTCATCCCGATGTTCCAATTATCAAGAGCTTTCATTTGAGCACCCACATGCATTTTTGATATATTTTTCATATATACATTTATATAATATATATAAATATATAAAATATATGAAAAATTGATGTGGGTACTCAAATGAAAGGTCTTGATGAGTGGTTACAAAAAGTGTAACATCGGGATGAGCATATATCTTAAAAAATGTCAATCGTGCGCAAGATACAAGGTCATTTCTTAATTATGTATCTAGGAATAGAGCATTTTTTAAATAGAGCATTTAAGCCTAAATACTTATCATCATTATTATCATTATTAACGATAATATTATTTTTAAACTTCAAAATTTTGTAACTTTAAAATTAAATTTCTCACTAAATGATAAAAGTAATGGTAAAATTGCAGAAGAACTTTTTTGTAAAGCATTTATAAAACATCTTCAATGTTTTGGCAAGAAATTTGATTATTATTGATATTATACAAAATTAAAAATACTATTTTTTTTCTTTCCAAACTAAAATAATTTATCGATTTTATTTTACAGTTCGACTTTGGGCTCAGCCACAAATCAAGTTTACCAAGCCCTAGCCCAACTTTTGAAACTTTGCGACGACGTGCTGTTGCACGGCGATCAATCTGCTCCCTGCCCAGCTTTAGACACGGAGAACGTGACCCATGTTATAGGATTAGTTGAGGATGCTGTTAAGAATTTAGTTAGTCTGGCACACGAGAAAATAACAAATAGGCAAAAACCAGCACCTATTACTACCAACAACAGGTAATTATACACAACTTTACCCTTCATTACTTTTTAAATCAATTTATCTTCTAAATAACCTCTTATTAGCTTTCCAAATTTCCAATCAGCAATTTATTTTTCAATAAAATTTCCAAAAGAGTTTCAAGACTCAGATCTTAATCTCAAGTTGGTACGCGACAACAATCTAATTTTTTTTAATAAGATTTTCTTCTCCCTAATGAGCTTATTATTCTGTAAAAAATTTTCTCTTTTTATTTTTATTAAAAATCATATCAAATAATAATTTTAAATTCAATATTTAAGCCCAAGAAATTTATCTTTAGAATATTAGCTTCTAGATAGTGATAACCCATCATAAATTAACTTTGATGATCTTACATAGATTTCTGAAATATTAAGTCGGTAATTATGCTCCAACGCTGAATATAAAGTTATAATAATAATAATAATAATAATAATTGGAAAGTCTGTATCTCGAATCTCGAAGAGCAAGACGAAGGAACTTATCGATAATTTATGGAACCTGCAAAGTGCTAAATAATTCAAGTACAGTAGCAGTACCCTATTAACAATTGTAGTTAATATAATATAAGTGCAGTACTGAGGTAGAAATTTGTATTCATTGGACAGTCCTTTATAAACAGGACAAGTATTGAATTTACCCAATATGGCGAGCTATTGAAAACGTATTTCGTAATTAAACGATTCATTACCTTTGGGGCTAGACCTAGGGCATGTAAGCCTAAAGGAGAAATCCTAACTTTCGAGCCAAGTCATTGATAAAGTAGAGTTTAACTTTTGGAATATGTTCAAAGTTATGACAAACATTTGTAATAGAGAAGTTGCATTAATTTTTCATCACTACAATTTTAGACAAAAAGAAAAAAAAATTTTTTTTTTGTTTATTTTATCTTTAATAACTTTTAATAAATTTAAAAATAAAATAAAATCAATAAAACATGCACCTTTTCTATTTTTAATAAAAAAATAATTGAATAATTACAATTTGTAATTTATTGTAAATAAAATGTGAAAAAAAAAAATAAATTTAAAAATACTAAAAATTATCTTTTCAATTTTTTAGAACGTCAGGTTACGGTACAGAAATAAATTCCCAGCGAAATTCTCTTCCTGACATACCACTAACTCCACGAGAAAGACAGATTCTGGAACAAACAGCGGCTTCAAGTACGTTAGTCCGTAGTTCCCACAGCTCTGAGTCAATCCTAAGGGATTCTAGTCCACCGCCAAAACCACCGCTTCCAGACAGGTATTAATACTATCTGAAATAATCCTAAAGTTGGTAAATAAATTAACAGAGAGCTTAATTAAGCTTATAGATAACAAAAAAGTTAAGAAAACTATTGAAGTTGCTTTTTCTTTTAACCAGGACTAATATAAGTCTATCAGAGGAGAACAGTTCTTCAACCCCACCGCCGCTGCCACCAAAGAGAAGAACAAGAGCCCAGCAATTGCTTGACGAGTCGGATGGTTTCTTGGCATCGAGTCTCGACCGGTGTTCATTAAGAAGTCGCTCCCCGGAGGATTCCTCATCGCTGCTCAGTGCGTCTGCAGGAAGTCTAGACTCCGCTTTAAATCACTCCAGAGACGAGGATGAAATCCGCGCTATTATGGGGCCTAATGACGAGTCCTTAAATGATAGCATGGATTTGAGTCTCATGGCAACTATTCACGGTAATTTTCATTGATAATCTTATAATTTCGGCTAGTTAGCTTCAATTATCATCAAAAGTTCTTCTGAATTAAACTCATTACAAAATGGGCGACGAAAAACAAAATGGACGGTTTAGTTCCTGGCAGCGCTGAGATCAATGGCGCGAAAATTTAAATTTTAAATTTGAAATACAACTTAAAGTCCTCGTAAATGAAAATGTGAGGTCATTTAAAGAGAAATAAACGAAAAACAACTTCTATATATGACTCACTGATAATTCAACCTCAATTTAACTTTCATATATTTATAAATTTACGAGTGTGTAAATAAAACCCGGTATTTTTGCGTTGGTGTAAGTCGGTGTGAGTTTACAACACTTTCCTCCGGGTTTAATTTGTCCATGTATGAGATGTATGTGGACACATATGAAGCTTGTTATTGTATCAGTAGACTCAGTAGGTGTCTAAGTAATATCCAGCCCAGATGCTTGATCATTTTCATTCCGATTGGGCTTAGTTTCCTTACATGTATACAACGCGGTGTGTGACAGTAGTCGCGATTAGTCAGCAGAACTCGCATCAGAAACAGCCTGTCACACATATATAATATAACAACCAGCTGTAAAGCTGTAGAACTGTGGATTTGATTCTCTGCGTGCTCTGGAGTCAGTCAGTAGGCATATATATTCATTCTACCTTCTACCAGTCAGTCTGGTTTCGACTCTCGGCTCTTTAGTTGTCTGTCGAAAGTGAAACATTATTACCGTTACTCTTGTTTATATTTTTCATTGATAAACACCTCATTATTATTATTAATTTTATTTTAAGCTATTAAAATAATTATTTTTTTTAATTTAATTGTAAAAATTAAATTGAATAAATATTTTTAAAAATGGAAAAAAAAACTTTACTGCGCAATCGTGAAATGTGTGACAAAATATTTATGGAATTACGAGATATATGTCTAGGTAATGATTTGTAATAAAAAATTATGATTTAAAAATTAAATGCTTATGAAACTTGCAAACAATTATATTTGTATGTAACTATTTGAACGGAGTTATTGTTTATGTTAAGGACTACAATTAAACGGAACAAACAATTGCACCGGGTGGGATGGATCTGAGACGAGTATACCGACTACAATGCTGTTGGGTCAGCAAACACCTCAAGAGATACTTGGCCCATTCACAACTGGTAAGTTTACAACTTCAACAAAGTTAGATCTTTCTATTTTATTTTTATTATTATTTTTCATTTGATTTAAAATAATCTTAAAATATTTTAGGACGGATCTGTTACTATGTTGCTGCATCCGGCTCGCTCACCAATAAATTACGTCAAAACGCGGCGTTACGCCACCGAAAATAACATGCCCTGAAAATCATTTTTTTTGGGCTTTAAATTTATACTTTTACGCAAGTTTTAATTTCTGTCACGGGTTTATTTATGATTATAAATAATTATCGTTTTATCAACTTTCATTAAAAAAATTAATTTTTGTAATTAAACTCTATAAATAAGTAGATAAGAAGATAGCGTTTAACGATCGATAAAATGAAATATTATCATATCAATTATTAATGTAAGGTAAATATCTCTATTAAATTCTAATATAATAATGATTGATTCCGTCATTAGCAGCTTAACGAGCAATCAAAATTTTCAGTGAGAATTAGTGCCTTCGGGTTAAATACGCGATGAAATATATATCTCTAAACGGGTCGATCGATTTGGATGCACCGCGGGCAATTAAACAAGTTTATTGACGATCCACATTTCACTTTGTTTTCAAACAAATTCGATTACTCATTTATATAATCATCAAATTTTTAATTCAAAAAGTCATTAAAATTATCATTATTTTTTTTTTATCATCTAAACTTTGTTAAATTTACACTCCAAAGTCGATAGTTCTATTTGATCAATTTTTTAAAATTGAATTTTATATTTTGTGATTTTTTTTAATGAATCGTGTTTGTAATTTACAGGCATTGAAGGAAAAATGGAAAGACTTTCCACCCAAACACAAGAATCGGGTTTTGTGTCAATGCACTCCCAGCGCAGCTCATCGCAAAGTTACACCACGAGTTCAAGCTTGACATCTAAAAGATCTTCTCAACAAAGTAGTGTCAGCTACAATTCACAGAGTTATAACTCCTCTATGGCCCAACACCAGCTCCACCAGCAAATGTCATTTTCCCAGCAAAAAATTTCAGCAGACACAGAGAACTCGATCGTGACGCACAGAACGACGTCCCATAGTTCCACAAAAAATACAGTCACCACCACCACTATAAGCGGTGATGCAGACTCGGCTTTGCTTGAAAAACTGGTAAATGTGGGTGTATTACAATTTTTTTTGTTTTTTTTTCTTCCTTTTAAGTTACTACGAAGTAAGAAATGAGTTTTTTATGGTAAATTTAGTATCATTGAAAAAGTATCTCAGATTTGTTCCTTTTAAAAGTTTTAAATAATTTTTAATGATACTTAATTTATTATGATAAATTTTCATAATAATTACAAGCAAATTCTCATTTCAAACTAAATAGATAACATTTATTAATTTATTTTTTTTTACGCTTTATTACAGCATTAGATATTTTTCAATAATCAATTTTTTAAGTCAAATTTTTGAAAGAAATTTGAATAGTTTATTAATTCTATAAATTTTTTTCGGGATATTTTTCATTAAATTATTTTAAACATTTATAAAATTTTTAAAGTTTATTAAAAAAATACCCAAATTATCTATAGTGTTTTTAAAAATATTAAAAAATTATTAAATCGCTTTTTTTTATTTATAATTTGTAATTCTAGGCAATTTCACAAAAAAAAAAAAATTCTTCATTGAAGAACTAATTTTTTTGTATTAATAAAAATTTAATTTGCTAAATAAAAGAATTTAGATCTTCTGAAAAAATTTTTTTAATTCAAATAAACTTTTTTTTTTTTGTAGTTTTAAATTATTAATTATTAGTTGAAATTTTCTAAATCTTGACAATATTATAAATACTCATAAAAATAATAATTTAATAATTATTATTATGATAGGAAATAGAAGAATTGGAATCAAACGGAATACCACCAGCGTTACCAGAGAAGCGATCGAAGAAGCGTAAAGAGCGTCTGCCGTCTCAGTACGACAATGTACCAGAAAATGAGCACCTGTCAACCTGTAGTTTGCACACAAGCTCGAGTGACAGTCCAGACGCGAGCAAACCGCCGCCTCTGCCCCTCAAGAAACGTCACAGTAAGTACAAGCATTATCAGTAACGAGTGTTGGCAGTATTTGATCAAGTATACGTCACTCTTCAGTACTTCGCGATTATACAATGAGACTGAGTATAATGCTCATTTAAATTTCAATATCGTCACTCTGCTCGTATCAACTGCTGCCAATTATTCGCTGACTAGCTAAAAAAGAGAGACAAAAAATAGATAATAAAAAAACAGATAGAAAAAAACTATGGCCAGCTGACGCTGCAGATGATTTGAATACTCGTTCCGATAACAAAAAAAATATGTTTGCCAACTACGAGTATAGTCGATCGGTTAATATAATCGAGTACACATCTACATCAGCAGCTCAGTGCTTTGGATTAGATATTTCACGCTAGAAAAATTTTTTTTCTTTTATTCCATTCGCTCTTTAATACTACTAATTAATAATTCAAACTAATAATAAATTTATTAATTTTTTTACGGAAAAACTTTTGAAAAAAAATTACATTGTAAAATTTAATCAGATTCTGGTTACTTTTTAGTAATTAAAATGGTACGTCGGACCGGGGTGACATAAAATTAAATATTAACATAATGTGTAAAAGTATAAAAGCCAAAATTTATAATTTAATGTTTAAAAGGGTGATTTGTAGCGGCTTATAATAAATAACGACTTACTCTTTAAAAATTATTGTTTCAAACAAAAAAAATTGTAAATTTTGATGTTGGCTACATTAAAATCTAAAATTGTTACTATAAAAATTTAGTAATCTTTCTTGATATTTTTTACATATCAAACGATAATCTTTAAGGTGTAAAATGATAAACATTGTTGGAATTATTAGTTATAATTATTATACTTAAAATTTTCCGATATTTACATAGCTTTTATTACTGTTTTAAATGCTACTTTGTTTACATAATTAATTTACACATTTAAATGATAAATATCATAAATTAATTGTTATAATTACGATTTTACTGTTTCAAATAGTATTTATTATAGTTGTTTATTCCACGTGTAAATAAAAAATTTTTCTAGTGTTTATCTATCTATCTATCTATTTAATTATTATAATTTCCAAGTAATATTGCATAGACATAATAATAAAACTATGTTAGGTCTTATAAACTGACGCATATATTTTATATCCCCCAGTGTTCCAATCAGTGGCATATTCCGGTAAGTGGGATCACGCCCACGTTTATATCTCACCCTCAGCAAAACCATCCTCACGCTATACTAAGTTTTCATATAGATATAAATTTTTGAATCCATTGACAGTACATACCAATAACAATAACAAATTAATATTTACATACTGAGAAATTTATTTGAGAAAAAAAAACAAATTATATGTCTGATTGACTTGGTTACGTAGACATGTGAGCGACTTACACAACGGCTTATAATTATAATTATGATTACTTCACATTGTCGCATGATCATATAATCATAAAATTCGTACTTGTATTAAATTGTTTGTTTTTTACCAATCTATTTATTGTTACTATTTTACTTGAATTTTTTTCCCTTGAAAAAAACCTTTTCGCTGTGCCATGAAATACCTAGATACCGTTTGAGAGTTAAGCTTTTATTGAAGTTTATTTTTATTGTCATTCTAAGTTTTAATTTTTATTATTTAATAAGTATAATATTTAATTTTATTTTTAAGCTTTGCAGTATATACTTACACGATAACAATTTTTTTTTACCATTCATATTTTTATTGAAAAAAATTATTTGAGTGAATTTTTTTTAATAAATTAGTTTAATGTAAAAATATGAACGGTGGTTAATGAAGTATATTTGTAATAACGAAAAATAAAGTATATTTTTTGAGAAAGTTTTTACCCGCAAACATAAATAAAAAAAATGAATAATCATACACGTTGCATTTTCCCCACACAAATCGCTGCTTGATATTAAATACCGCTAACGGAGGTATAATTGAATTAATATAAAGTACTTTAACAATTACAGTAATGGCATACATGGAAATGTTTGGAAACTGTTCGCACAGTACGAACGACTTTATATCCGGGCTGGGCACGCGACATTCCGTTGCTGCTTATAATTCGATGCAAGCAGAGTGGCAACAACACGAAATGTCTCTTACTACGACTCAATCTTGTTCTTCAATGGTTCATACCTTGACTAACTTACACGATGGAACTAGGTAAATTATTATTCATTTTTTTTTTTTTATAATTAACATAAATTTAATAAAAAATAGTGAATAATTAATTTTGTAAAATTAGAGTAGAAAAATTAATTATGAACAGCAACCTTGCAGTCACTATGTGATTGCCGTGGCTTGTGAACTATAAATAAATAAAATTTTGCTTTGTTAAATTGCACTGTACTATTTCCACTATTGACGTTTTTAAAGATATAAGCTCATCCCGATGTTACACTCGTCAAGAGCTTTCATTTGACTACCCACATGCATTTTTATATATTTTTCATATATTTATATATAATATATATAAATATATGAAAAATTGATGTGGGTACTCAAATGAAAGGTCTTGATCAGTGTAACATCGGGATGAGCTTATATCTTTAAAAATGTCAATAGCTCACGAGATACAAGATTATTTCTTAATAATGTATCTAGAGATAGAGTGTTTTCGAATGCAGCCAAAATATTTATCACCATAAATTGACTATTGGTCAACAAAAAGTAAATTATTAATTTTTAAATGAAATTAAAATATAAAAAAGCAATTATGATTTTTTTTATAACTCAACGCTATTAAAATTTTTTAAATAACATTTAAGTTGAAAAAAAAATAATTTATTTAAAAAAAAAAATTATTATTCTCTTATTTATAATTTAAATAAGAATACATTTTATTATTCAGCATATCGATCAGCATGAGCCCAACGATGAAAGAAATGACAAACTCTAGTCTACCACCAGCATTACCACCGAAAAGATCCCGATCCATTAGAACGAACATGACACCCCCGCCGATATCACCAAAGCCGGCATCCGTTAGTATTCATGGGATACGTACGCCAGATCCAGTTATAACGTCGACCCCTGTTAAGGAAATAAAGGAGGAGCAAGTCATGATAGCTGAGAAGAAGGATAATGTATCTCCGTTGCTCGCCTTGAATAACAACAACATCAACAGCAACAACAACAATAGTCACCACAACAATAACATCAACAATAATAATAACAACAACAATAATAATAACAATCTCACCTTAGACTCAAGATCGTCGTCGAGACCAGCGAGTAATGCGCTCTCCTCTATTTCCGTCGACGAAAACACCTTAGAGTTGAGGGATATTGATCAAGATGACGGGATTCTCGACGAGCTGGACATTAGTAAATATCTAGTCCTTAAAAAGCCAGAAGAAGATGGCCCTGATATTAGGGGTGGCCATCCTGATGCTCTGTTAATTCATGCGACCAAAGCTAATAAGCATGGTGAGTCTTACGGATTTTTGTTGTCATACGCAACGATTATAATTTTTTTTTTTTGCGTATATTATTTGTTATTTCAAGTAATTAAAATGTATGTTTTTATTAACCCATTGAGGAAACACGTCGGAATAATTACGGAGCGGACTTATTATATATTGACTTATTAGCGTCAAACTTTAATATAAAAGTTATTTTAAATAACCCAACAGCTATTTTTTATTCCTAATAATTGCACGCCTCACGCGTGAGCGTGTGGAAGTGCTTTACTCTCGACATGTCGCTATGGGATGAGTTTGTAATATTTTAAAATACTGAAAAATTATCAAGAAAAAAAAAAACTCACGCAATTGAAATTTTTTTACAAAAAAGTCGCAGAAATTTTGATTTTTACGGTATTGAAAAAAAAAAAAAACGAACGGCATTTTACTCGAAAAACAATGGCTGTGTTACAGTTCTACTCATAAAATCTCTACTCACAGCTATCAACGACATCTGCACTCAATTACATTTTTATTCGAAATCATATTCATTCAGTCACAACTTTATTCAATCAAATCTTTACTTTGATTCAACTTTACTCAATATTACTATTTTAAGGAATAAATTAAATCTTTAATGAAATCTAAAAAAATTATACATTCTTCGAAGTTTGAAGTTACGAATTTCGGTCAATCTCGTAAAATGAAAAAGAATAAAGAATACTAAATTTGAAAAAAAAAAAAAAAAAAAATTTTGCACTGGCCGGGAATCGAACCCGGGCCGCCCGCGTGGCAGGCGAGCATTCTACCACTGAACCACCAGTGCACTGAACCCCCTTAAAGACGCGCTTTTATTTAAACTGAGCAACAAATCACTGTAAAATATATGCAAACTCTATAGTCAAGGCGCGCGCTTGCGCGCGTAAATTCAAATTCTATTCTAGTTTTGGTTAAAAAAAATGATTAAATTACTAATAATAACAATAATTCAGTTATTTAATGACTGAGAAATAATTGTTTTGCAAATTTTCATTAAAAAAATTCATATTTGTCATTTTTATGCTGCAATAGACGAAAAAGAATCAGGTTT
The DNA here is from genome assembly GCA_905319865.3 of Cotesia congregata. Lineage (NCBI taxonomy): Eukaryota > Metazoa > Arthropoda > Insecta > Hymenoptera > Braconidae > Cotesia > Cotesia congregata. Next base: position 1,706,935 of record CAJNRD030001121.1, read on the forward strand.
GTTCATTTTAAAAATTGAAAAAATCAAAAATTTACCATTAAAAGTGACAATTTATAATTTAAAAAATTTGTTATTGCAGATTTCCTGTATCAGGAAGCATTTTTAACAACATACAGAACATTTATGTCACCATTGGAGCTTATACAAAAATTACACAAACGTCACCAGAGATTTTCGTGTTCTGGGGACATTATTAAGCAACGAGCTGCGCGTGAGGCTTTTTCATTACTTGTACGAGTTGTCAGTGATTTAACGTAAGTTATTATAATTATAAAAATTAAATTTAAATTGATATTTTTAAAAAATCAATTTTTTTTAATCTCTAGACCAAAATAGTCCTTTAATTTTCAATTAAAATATTATAATAATAAAAATTAAATTTTAATTATAAATTTTTTGCAGCATGTCTGATTTGGACGACGTTTTACTCCAAACATTGATGGAGTTCGTTCAGCAATTAGTTTGCAGCGGTGATTTAACGATGGCAAAGGCGCTGAGAGTGAAAATCCTTGAAAAACACGCGCTGAAACAATTGCAATCAGCGCAACCGATTTTATCCTCGTTGAGCGTGTCAACGAAACAAGCGTCGCTACTTGACTTCAAAAGCGAACAAATAGCCGAGCAAATGACTTTGCTGGACGCTGAATTGTTCATGAAAATAGAAATACCTGAAGTATTAATCTGGGCGCAGGAACAGAATGAGGAGCGCAGTCCCAATTTGACGCGATTTACCGAACACTTCAACAAAATGTCTTACTGGGCACGCTCGAGGATCCTCGAGCACCGGATGGAGAACGAGGCTAAGGATCGGGAAAAATATGTTGTAAAGTTTATAAAAATAATGAAGCACTTGAGGAAGATAAATAATTTCAATAGTTATCTGGCTTTACTGTCGGCTCTTGACAGCGCTCCAATAAGGCGCTTGGAATGGCAGAAACATATTACAGAGGGTCTTAAGGAATATTGTGCTCTGATTGATAGTTCTAGCAGCTTTCGGGCTTATCGACAAGCACTTGCTGAAACTCAACCGCCTTGTATACCTTATATGTAAGTTATTTTATTATTTATTTATATCACTGATAAAAGGATTTATTATTATTTAACAAATTATTTTTTGTTATTAAATAAATCATTTTTTAATATATAATAAGTATTTTTAATTGTTAATAAATATATATTTAGATTGAACATATATTTATTAACATTTCATAAATTAATAGATCCGCATAGTTTATTTAAAAAAAAAAAATAAATAATTTAAGATACAACCCAATTTTTTCAAAATATATAATTTTAACTATTAAAAAATATTCTTTGATATTAACAAATATTTCTTTCTATAAAAAAGGCTTTTTTAGCATTAAAAATATTTATTTAATATAAATAAGTGACTTATTTTATTTTAGTAGATTTTTTTAATTACTAAAAAATATATTTTGCTCCCAAAAAAATCATTGAAAATAATTTTAATAAATTATTTTATCAGTGTATAACTTAAGAAAATAAGATTAATTTCATCGTTGATATATTTAAATGATAAAATTGTTTTTTCTTTGTTTAAAAGTAGTTAGTATTATTAGAAAAATCGTAACTTAAATTTGTGTCTTTTTACAATTTTCTAAATATTTATTTTTATTTGATAATTTTCAATTCATCTTGATAATTTTTCGCAACAATTTTAATTAAATTTTATTTAATAGTTTTTTTTTTTTTAAAAAAGAATTTTTATAGTTAATTTTTTTTATTTATAATCCATAATTCCCAACAGTCAAATAGTGACTGTAGATTGCTAATTATTTATAGCAGGTTAATAATTTTCTATTTTTTATATTAACTAATATTAATTATTTTTTACAGAGGATTAGTTCTCCAAGATCTGACTTTTGTGCACATTGGTAACAGTGATTTATTACCAGACGGTACTATTAATTTCTCAAAGCGATGGCAACAATTTAATATTGTTGAGAATATGAAGAGGTTTAAAAAAGGGTATGTAAGGTTATTAAATAACATGAAAAATCGTAAATTAATATTAATTATTAATAATTAAATTATTATATCATTACAGAACATATTCATTCAAGAAGAACGAGCGCATAATAACATTCTTCAATAACTTCAGCGACTTTCTCTGCGAGGAAGCCATGTGGCAAATATCCGAGAGCATAAAACCGCGGGGCGGAAAAAAACCACAGTCGCAAAACTAAATCACCGTCACAAGTCATGGAAATTAAAACCAATACAACTAAGAACCAAAAACATAAACGTCAATCAATCAGTAATATAAATAATAAATGATATATATAAATAATAATAAATCATCCGCCACTTCATCGAAAGTAATTAAAATATAAAGAATTCGTGCCCTCCATGAGCTCGATTCATATCACTCTTTATTTATAAATACAATTTAATAGAAATTAATTGTCCGTTTGCGTGAACTAAATGCCAAATTGCTTATCGATTAAGTAAGAATAAATAAAAAAAATAAATTATTATTTTGCTTCGGACAAACAAAACTAGAACGGCTGAAATCCATCGCACATTAAATCTAAATCTTGTATTTCAATTATATATAATTAATTTAAGTAAATTTATGAATCTAAATTATAAAAAAAAAAATAATTATTTATTGATAAATATTTTATATTCGAGTTTAAGTGTACATAAAAATATTTTTGAAATTTTTTTTTTAAATTCATTTGTAATTATAATTAATTAATTAATATTAATCTTGTGTTTGTGAACATGTGAATAGCAAACGTCCATTTGTATTTGTATATTATTGATTATAATTATTGCTATTAATTACTAATTAGTATTATATCAATATGTATTTGTTTTGTGTATAATTAAGTGTAAATTATTTATAAATTTATAATTTATAATTTAGTAGTTAGTAGAAATTATTATTATGGTCAACGGAGTGTTGATTACACACAAGGATGAACACCAATCATGTTGATTAATAATGCGCCGCTAAATGTCTCAGCGAAATGCATACCGTAATTATTTGAGCATCTAATTATGTTAAGTGATCAGAAATAAATTACATGTATGGAATACGTTGAGGCAAGGCCCGAAATCCAACTGTTACATATACTATTGTATATGATTCTAGAACAAATACTATGAATGAAGTAAGGAACTAATTAATTATTTATATAAATATTTATAGGTAAATAAATGTAAAGAAATTTTGTTGATAGTTTTTATCTGAGCTTTGGCTTTTCTCAATACGTAATTATGGATTTATAAATATTGATAAATTGATTAATTAGTTAGTTAATTGCATGTCTTGAGCGCGTGGGTCCTGGTGTAATGTTTTTGTTCTTTCACGGTACATTCCAATGAGTGAAAGAGATTAATTAATTTTTAGCGTTTTGGAGTTAATATTTATTTAATTAATTATATCGTGATATTAATGCCAAAAAAGTGGATAAAATATTTTTTTTTTTACTCCGTAGTGACAATTGATTCGGCGACAAAATATCCCCGACAAAATTTCCTTCAGACTTTTATTTTTTTTTTTTTAATTTCTGATTAAAAAATTTTATTCAAACAAATGGAATATAAATTTTTTAATTTTAATTATTATTTTTTTAAATAAATTTAATATAAAAATTGAAAATTAAAAAAACTTAATTTATTAAAATCTAACTAAAAATAATTTTTTTAATTTTAACAAATTTTTAATCTTTATAGCCAGCAGTTCAATTTTTTAAGCAGAAAATATAAGTAAAATTTTTTTAAAAACGCCTTTTTGTCTTTAAGAATTTTTTTTTTCTCAAAATAAAAAAGGCATAAGTTAAAAAAAATGTTTTTATAAGTCTTTATGGCATTAGTAACACGATATTACATTAAAAAAAATCAGGTTTGAAAAATAGTCAAGTATCCAAAATACTATTAATTAATTAATAAAAAAGAAAACATAAAAATGTCCGATTAAACTGAGTGTAATTTAGTATTTTTTTAATTTAAGTATTTTGGAATAATTATTTTTCATAAAAGTTTTATTTAATTTAAAAAACGTGTCATAAACCATCCGAATGAATTGTGAGAATTGATATTTACCATATAATATAATATATAAATATAATTGTATATAACTGTATGTATATCTAAATTATCGTATGAGAGAAAGAGATGTGAGGCCTAATTAATAGCAGATTATGAAACCCCATAATTGTACACTCATATTGCTGAACATTAAGTAACAAATTATAAGCTATGAATTTTGATTATGAATAATACTAATTGTAATTGTAATTATACTGCAGGTCATTAAATCAGTCATAAAGGTAAATATTAAAAATCCGCAGTATTGACTGGAAGATTTATTAACGGACTTATTAATTACCAGCGTTAATAGATAATATAAAAATAGGATTGACGTACTAAGCCAATCAATGGAATCTTATTGAAAAATAATAACTTGCTTACTAGGCTTCCATTTAGCGAGATATTGCCTTGTAATAATATTATTAAGCGTACCGGGTGATTAGCGACTAAATATTGGGGTTGGAATAATAAACAGCAATTAAACACCAATAATTATTTAAATTATAAATTATAATAATTAGTAGCTGTCAATTTGTGAGAATTTTTAAGACTTCTTATTATATTGTAATGTAGAAATAATTTTAGCGAAATCAACAAATTAATAACTGGGACTAAATCCTTTTTCCTTGTTTATATTGTTCAATAATTATCAATCACACGGGTAATTTTTATTGAAATAAAAGAACAAACAGAAAAATCAAGCAATAACTTTTTAAAAATTTCTTTTTTTAAAAATCAAGGCTTAATAATTACGTACGCAATACCTAAACTTCCAGTTTAAAAACGTCCGAGCTACAACTTATTTATTTTTATTAATTTAAAAAACTCTAATTTTATTGATTGGATATACTAGCAATTATATGTATCGAATTATCTAATATATTGACTAATGGATAACAATTAAGGTTTATGTAAATAATTAGCATCCGTTTACTATTAATAGAGATAGTATTAGCTAAGTAATGAGTGACTATGATTACCGATTATCGATTGCAACAAAGTAATAATTACAGATACAAGAAAATAAAAATAGAAAAAGAACAAAATTAACAAGGCCATAAACTTTTACTGCAATTGTGATGCCATACTTTTTAAAAATTATTATTATAAGTGTGTAAAAAAATTTTTATTTATTAGATTAAATTAATATAATTATATATTAATCATTTTATTTATTTATTTATGTATTTTCTTTATTTTCAGGTTTTGTTTTTTCGAGTCAATTATAGCTCGTAATATAAATTTTCTCGGAAAATTTTGTTAGTACAAAACACCTGCAATAATTTAGACGTAAAAAATACAAAACAAAATAATTCATCTAAACATATCTTCTACTAATAACTGATAGCTTAAAAATAACTTAACTATTAATAATAAAATTGTGCTGTCATTACTTATTATCAACAACTTAATAATAAGAATAATTATAACAATAATAATAAATAATTTATTTTTAATCAATCTCTTATTTCAAAATTATTTCTCAAAATTTGCTTCAAATTATTTCTTAAAATTTCTTCGCATTAAAATTTAATATTTTTTCACTCAAAAATTTCACTTTTCTAAAAATAAAAAAAAAAAAAAAACAAATAAATTAATTAGCACAATAAACAAGAGTGAGACATGAAATAAAGTGAATGTGCAACGAATATATTAGACTAAATAAAAGTAACTAGATTTAAAGTCGTTTATTTGATAAAATAAAAGCAAAAGTTTATTGCAATTGATCTATTTCAATTGCAATTAAAAAATTGAAACAATTGTCAAGCGACTTTGACACACTTGGTGTTTTTTATATATCTTTATCGTTAAATATCACTCTCAGCTTATTTATAAATATGATACGCTATATTTATTATTCTTAGAGAATAAATTTTATCAGGAGAAAATAGTAATCCGCTTTATTTATCGATTTGTTTTGTAAATATTTGTACTTATAACATATTATTGAGTTTTTAATTTAAATGTAAAAAATATTCGCCGAAATTTGCTGTCGTATATAAAAAAATAGTTATACCAAATACCAAAGACCTTTCAAAATCTGTAACACTTACAAATATACTAATAATAATAATAATAATAATAATATTATAATTAATATCTGGTAAGTATTTAATGTAAATACTCCGGTTAATTAATTCGGGGTATTAATTGATATTATATAATTGAAACAACTTTGAAAAATAACAATAGTACATATCTTCTTCTATACTTTTAGATAATCTTTCAAAGCATCAAAATTTTTCGAGGTTACTATAAGGTTAAAATTATTGATAATTTCTTTTTGAAAAAAAAAATAATCAAAGTCTTGGTGTTTTTAAATTATTAAACCTAGCGGTTAAAATAAAATAATAATTGTAATTACTGTAGCGGACATTTAAAACTTTTTAAAGTTAATTTAATTAAAAAAGAAGATGTCGAAATCTTAGAACAAAATGTCGGGTGTCAGCCATTTTGATTCGGGATATATAAGACATTTACTATGATATTAGTGTTAATTAAAAATAAATAAAATAATTAATTGATTAATATACACTGATCAAGTACGATATAGTTAATGAAGCATATCATTGGTGACTGAGTGATATTATTTTATAATTGAGGACCCATATTAGATATGCTCTAATGCTCTAATAGTTAACCTATAAAAAACTATTAACTGTGAAGAATAATAATAAAATTAATAATTAATTATTATTATATTACTATATGATATGATATGATATGATATAAAAATGATAAAAATATTATAATGGATGATATTGCGAAGCAGCGTGTGATCGATATTAATTTTCAGTCTTGTAATATTTTTGTATGGATAATTTAAATTTAGTAAAATAATTTGTGACCCTTTGTATTGGGTTTAAAGGTCAGAGTTATCGAGTAAGAGTTAACTAAAAATTATTAAATGAAAATGAGTAATTAGTCGCGGTGGGTAGAATAATTAAATTCGGTGGTTAAATGGTCTGTTAATATTATTATGATATAATGACATGATGGTGATATATATTCTGATAAACAAAATAAGGGGAGATATTTGCCGCTTTGGATTTTTTATAACCAATTATTATAATTATAAATTATATTATATTATATTGGATATGTATATTGAATAATGTATGCCCAGTATACCCAGTGAAAATTTATTTGTACAAATATAAAATGTAAGTTTCTTTTTCCTTATTTTGTAACGAATGCATTGTATGGAAGTTATTTATCGATAACTTTATTTATTATTAATATAAAAAATTCAAAATGTGAAATAAAGTATGAGAGTTTAAAAAATTATTTTTTTCTACATTTATTTCATACCTTCCAATTTTTCCTTTAAATTTATAATTTAAAAAAAAATTTATTTTTTTGTCAAATAGTATTAAAGACTATATAAAAATTCAATTAAAAACTTCCATAAAGCAATAAAAAAAAATAAAAATTAAAATAATAGTTTTCAAAATTTCCGCTAGGTGTCGCATGGTCGATTAATTTTTTCGCTAGCGTAAAGCATTAGCTAAGAAATTTTCCCATTTTGGGGCCTATTTCTTCACATATTACCTTAGAATTAACAATTAAATTATTGATCGATAATTTTACTTGAAATTAAATAAATTTTACCCAAAAAATTGATCATAAAGTAAATAGTTTTAGCATGAATGAAAAAGCAAGAAAAAAAATTTGATTATTTATGATAAATTTACATAAAAAATAAAATTTTATACCTTTCTCATAAATTCACGAACTAATAAATTTTTTTATGAATATCATTATTTTTCTCGTAAAAAAATTGTTCTATTAGCCAAAAATATGTAAGACCTTTCCTAAGTGGCAATAAGAAAAAAATAAAAAATTTACGAACCTGTTATCACTAAAGCTAAATAGAAAAAAAATTCCAAATTTATTTGCTCTAATTAAATTAAATAATAAATCAATAATTATTTATCGAAATGAACAAAGTATTGAAACACAATAGAAAAAAATAATCCAAAAATATTAAACGTCGTAATAAATTAAGCATTTATTAGAGAGGAATGTAAACTAATGTACACATGTTAAATAATAAATAAAATTTATGTAGTAATAGTAATAGCTTAGTAAGTTAATAAATCATCGACAGGGTGTCTTTAGCGCTTTTATTATCGCAAAGACAAATAAAACAATATCTGAAACACGTGTAGAGATTGTTACTTATAAGTTTAGTTTATCCAGACATCGCTATTATAATACTTCTTGTACACTTGTACGTACATTCTGTTATTGTTATTGTTAATGCTAGAGTTGCAGATGTAAAACAGTGTGTGAAATAAAATAAAGCTACTCATCGGAAAGCTTAAAGCTTTAACATTCCGACAAGTAGAGATAGAGTCACGGGATTTATCGGTGTTCGTTGAGTAGTTTAATATATATTTTCTAGCTCAAGGATAAACGCATAAAATACTATTTACTCGGTAGGTATTTAGTGTACAGTATACAGTAGACATATTAACCGAACAATAAAATCCGAGGTACCATTTTATAACCAGACAACAATACACATCGTAATCCTCCGATTTTACTATTTAAACTTGCTACATAAATGTATCATTAATGTTAACTTAACAGAACCATCTGATGATGACTGCTACATAGTCAATTCAATGAGCCGTTTTCATTTTAATTCCGTTGTGCACCCGGCAAATTGCCAATCATTAATCCATTATGATTAGCTAATTATTCAAAATACGCCTAATGACCTCGATGCTTATCTAATTTGCCCTCATCGTTTATCGCACGTTACTTTTGTTGTTTATTTAAACATCATTCACCGAAATAAATCTTTTGAGCTATTAGTTCTAATTTCTAGTACTTATTTAATTTAATTAGAGACAAATTTCTTTGGACGCCTCAAAATGGATATTTTTAAAAATGATTTTACAGGTGATAAAAATTTATCTGAACTTTGAAAACAATTTTTTTTATAGAATAATAGGTAAGTAAAGTTTTTTTTAAACAAAAAAAAATTACTTTCGAGTTCTGGCGTAAAAAAGTTTGAAATAATTAAAAAAAATCCACATTTTATTTAAAATTTGTTCATTCTAAAAAATTCTAAGACACGGCAGCGTTTTGCATCAAGTTCTTGGTTCTCAAATCAAATTCTTGACTAAGAAACAAACTCATATTTTCAATTCCTATTGTACAATTATTTATAATTATAATTATAATTATAATTATAATAATAAAGTTAAAGACTACTTTAATTACATAACTATAAATTTTTATTACAAACGCTTGTGGTAAGGAAATTTTATTGAACACCCATTAAGTTTTATGGAACAAAAAGCAAATGGCCATCACTCAATAATATGTATATTTATGTAACGTATCACTTAAGCAATCGCTCCGGTAAATAAACCAAAAATTACAGTCTTTTTAAAATTAGCGTTTTTGTTCGTTAAACTCACATTGAAGTTCCTGGTGAGCCCTTCGTATAGAAGTATATGTATAAATGTAGGCCATTTCATTCATGAGTAACTTGGTTTGATTTATGGGCAAGGTAATTACGGGAGCGATGCTTGAGAAAAAGTTGGTTTTTTGCTTGTTTTTTATTGTCTTTAAATTCAAGAGGAAATGAAGTTTGTTGGCGATTAAGTTATGTAACCAAATACCTTTTTTTTAGAAAGCGTAAAAATTTTATGATTTTGTGTTTAAATGTTTTACTAGAGCAGTAACTTTTTTAGGTTTTCGAGTATTCAGTAAAAATTTTAATGAAAGTATGCAGTTAGTTTTAAAGAGCAATTATTGCAATTATATTCATCAGGAAAAATTTTATTGAAGATAGATTTAATGATGGAAGAAGTTTCAGAAGATTAAAGTACTGTTTTTAAGTTTACAGATTTTTATTTAAATTTGTAAGCTTTTAAAAATTTAGTTTTGCAAGTTCGATCATTATTTTTAATGTATTTTGTCTGATAATAAATAGATAAACAATATAATAATATAACCAGTAGAATTTTGAGAGTTTTAAAGTTTATTTCCTTCTAAATATAAAATTGACAAACACTCAACAGTTTTTAATTGTTTATCCTTTAATCTGTTTTTTCCAATATTGTTAAAATTTTTATTTCTTCAAATAAACGATCAGACGTTTCTCTTATATACATTTTAAACTATTTCATCTAATCATCTTCGATCATCGTTAGTAATTCCATTAATCATAAAAAATTTCTTCCAAGTTTCTTCTTCTAATCCTCTAGACATACTACCCATCAAAAATTTCTTAATTTCTTAAATTAACTTCTCAATTTTCTGAAATCCTAAAACTTTTCTCGTTAATTCACCGCCATATAAGATCCATAAAACATATTTTGAACTTTTAGGTCCTCGATTAGGCAGGATTAGCCGGAGAAGAGATGTTCAATTTCAGGATGAATTCTGGACCTATTCCGAAAAAATCTGAAATACGTGAGTAGCAAGTAAAGAGCCAACTACAACGAACATGTAGCATAGACAGTCAGGTAAGTATATAAGTATAAGTATAAGGGCAAACGGTTTAAGTATGAGAAAGACTCAGCTGAACTGGGAACTGGGAACTGGGAACTGGCTGGTATCGTGTCGGTGGATTATTCAGCTCTTAACTCTTAACTCTGGATCCTATAAGATGGTACACATACCATGTATGTATGTATAGATGTATATATTATATACATACAGGATACTCGAAAAAAAAAAAAAAAAAAAAAAGATTAAACAAAAAAAGGCTCGACAAGTGAAGGTGGGGGAGGAGTGAGTGGATGAGTGGACGAGGATGGACGACTGGTATGTATATGGCATATAGGGCCGGTTTTTCTGGTTTTACTACGGAGCACGAACTACGGTCTGTCTTGCTGTTGGTCACCGTAGCTGTTGGTGGTATTATATTGGGCATCACTACACACGGAATGGGCCTGATGCCATGCCATGAAATGGAATGGCTTCTTGCTCCTTTGCTTTTACCTTATCCTATGTATATGCTCGTGTTGGTATTGGATCCTGTCTTGGCATTGGCATTATTATATACACCGCAGCACATTGTACATTATACATTATACATTATACATCCACATCCACACCTACTATGGGTACATGAGGACGAGTACAGGCAAGTTGGACCCCTTTGGTATTCCAGGCTACCATTTACACAGCCTTAGGTTCTCATGACTCTCTTCTTCCTTGTTCTTAACTCTGGTTCTTGCTCTACTCTTCTTGTGGTTATGCTTATGCTTATATGTGGCTTTTTTTTATTTTTTTTATTTAAGTATTTTAAGACTCCTTCATCACTTAATACTCTATTGAAATATTTTTTACCACTCACTACTCGCTACTCACTGGCTTTTCAACTATTATACGCTTTTTTACTCTAATTGGTGGGCGCCAATTCATTAAATGGCTATTTATATTATTTAACTGTCATTTTACTGAGTAATAAAATAATCTAAATAAAGAACTTGATTCAAGATGATCAAATTCTTCAAAATGTTCAAGAATTTTTTTTTTTTTTTTTTTCAAGAATCGAGATAATTTTTTTATCAGTGTATAATTAAAAAAATTTATCTTTGATGTATTTATAAGATGAAATGAATTTTTTGTAAGTAAAATTTAGTATAATTGAAGAGGGCTTGACCTGAATTCATGCTTTATCAAGGTTTTTTATGCTTTTTAGCGATAGTTAATTTATTATCATAAGTTCATTACATTAGAATTTTATTTTTATTGTTTTCAATTTTAAATTTTAGATCTTTAAAATTTCTCTAAAGTTTAAAATATTTTTTTTTCAACTCAAAATTTAATGACATTGACATTAAAAATCTAATTAAATTTTTATTTACAACCAACTATTTATTTTCCTCTAAAATAAAATTCATGAATAAAAATTCCACTGAAAAATGTCAGATGTCAGAAAAAATTAAAGTAATTTACTCCGAAAACCCAGGGGGTTTTCACAGAACTATCGGCATTGTGTCAAAATCCCCAAAGTCTGCATAAATAAATTCCTGACCCTTTTATTTCTCTGTAAAAAAAAATGCCTCAATTATTCCGCCCGTTTAATTATTTTTCTCTGTAAAAAATAAATAATGCAAATAAAACTAATTCGTTCTTTTAAAAAATTCCTCAAAATACTCAATTAAACATTAAGAAAAATTTTTCCAGTTCCGTGGATGAGTAAAATTAAACATAAGGACAATTGTAAAGTAAAAATTGACGCTCTGAGCGAAGAATGGATGATTTATTTTAGCATTCTAAGGAATTCGAGGGTCAACTTGAATACATTAGTCACCTGCAAGTAATCTAAAATAATGACATCACCATTCCAGTGTACTACGGTGTACGGTTAAAGTTGACTAACTTTTTTTAAGCATTACTCTCAGTCGCTTGACTCTATACTCGTATTTGGGTGCCATCCGTATCCTCATTCTTCTTTTTCTTCTGCCTGGGTATCGGTATTGGTGAATCATGCTGTGCAAAAAAAAGACTCGTGTCCCATGGAGCCGATGGGGGACTAAACAGGGAAGTTCTTCTTCTTCATACATATATACTCCTATACCTACTTGGCAACTGAACCCACTACAGGAAAAGAGGTATAAAATAAATCTACAGTTTCAGTGTCCTGTGTTATTCTTCTATTCCAAAGTCCCATCTTCTCACTGAACTCCAGCTTCAGGATTCACCATATAATACAGCTACAGCTACAGGTTAATATATCGTGTCTCTAATACAATGCCAATAGGATGTGTTACCTTGAAAGTCAAAATAAAAATTTTTATTTTTAGATAAAAAATTAAGGATAGAATTTTATTTCATGATATTTAAAATCGTATTAATGACAAAAATTAATTTATTAATTATTTTAAATTATTATTATAATTTTTTAAATAATTCGCAATCCTGTATTAATAAAATTTAATAATATTAATAATTGTCAGAGTTCGTGATATGCTCTAAAGTAAATCCGAGTTCGATTTCTGACTTGGTTCCTATCCGCACATTGAAAAAAAATTAACTTGGCTAAAAAATAAATAATTAATGAAACAACCGACTAATTTATTTAAAAAAATGAATAATTTAAATACTTACAAATATTAATTTTATTCTAATAAAAAAATGTTAATCTTGAATACGTAAAATTATTCCCGCAATATATGCCTGAGAAAGTTCTTGCAGTCTCTCAATCTTCCATTTAAACTTAGTAAGTTTTTCACTGTCGCAAAAGTCAGCCAAACATAAATTTTATGCCCCAAAAAATTAACAAAATTTTTTCTATAAATATCTTTAATTAATTGAATTTTTTTCATGCATTTGAACTAAAAAAATAACCAGTTTAAATTCATCTCTATAAAAAAATCAATATGAACTCTTTGGTTTATTTTTTTTTTCATAAACAACTTCATTTTTTTGCTCTATTTTTCCATCAATATTCAATACACAATGGATTACCTAGAGATCTTTTACAGTCATCGAGGCGGTCAGTTCTAGTTGATAATAAAAGCATGGATCGTGTATAAAAGCTACACATCTGAATACCGTGATAATCCGTAGGTCAAGGTCAGCATAGCTGTCTGTCATGATGAAAACCGACCGATAATTGAGACATATAACATATATATATATTCTAATCACAATCACAATAATGGTCATACTCGTGTCTGGTTTAAAAATAACTTGCTACCGGGTATTACTGTACTAAATGACCGAGTAAAGGGAGTTGAGGATGTTTCGTCACTTTGCCATCTAATATTTAATTTACTACATGTTACGTGTTACGTAGATTTAGTTCTTCTCTTATAACTTGTAACTCCATACCGCACATACATGCATACATATAGGACTTTACTCTATCCACTAATTTATCTCAGTCTTCATTCCGCGTTTATGTGCCTGAAGGTACAATCCACCGTGGGTTAATTTATTTGACCCAACCACTACAGATATCAAGTTCTCAATTAGTGTCTTTCATTTCATTTCTAGTCTGTCATTCTAACTCCTTTTTATTTTTGTTATTGTTATTATTACTAATGTATGTGTCAAAAAATCGGCAATTTTTTTTTGTCAAATTTAAATGGAGTTAAAATTTTGATTGATGTACATCTTAATAAAATATTTAATTTATTCAAGAAGAAATAAAATATTTAAAAATAATTTTATTATTTTTTATTAGTTAAAAAAATTTTTAAATAAAAAAATTTTTATTTTTTTGATAATTAATAAACTTTATTAGCTCTTGATAAATGATTTTTTAATATTAGATGATTTAATAAATTTTTGTAGTAATTAATTAAGAATTTATTAACATTTAAAAAATATTTTTTATTTTAAATACTATTAAAATTGCTAATAAATATTTTTTAACTGATGATAAAAATTCATTTGGATTTTTTTGTAAAAATTAAGTGTTGAAATTTTATTTAGACACTTTTTATAACTACATAATTTAAATAGATAAAAAAATGTCAAATAAATAAGATAAATTAGTAGTTTATTTCTTGTAAAAAATATATAAAATAAAAATAATTAAGAGTGATAATTATATTATATTTATTATATAATAAATTTTTATATCAGCGTATAAAAATTAAAAAATTGACTTCTTATTGTACAGATACATTTTCAGCCTACTGGTGTATGATTTTACAAACTAACGAAGTCAGCAAAAATTATGCTGTGCGAAGGCTTATACTGTATTATATTATACAAACTTTTATAAATTTGTACAAATATGGTGTAACGAGAGGCAAATAAAAAGTAGATAGAAATAGAAATAGAGATAGAGATAAGGATACAGAACAAGAAACTGTAATGTAAACGAGAGTCATTTAAAACTGTTGTTCATAGAACCTTGTGCTCTAAGATAAAATATCGTGAGTAAGCGATGACGTTTACGTGACACTCCTTTGTCTTAACTCGCTAGATAGACAACGACACGTGGGTAATTATCTACTGATACCGGCAAATGTTAGCTGTTACTCTCGAAACCCGGCTTACTTGACTAATATTGGAGGAGGTAATTGCTGGCGTTATTAAATACTTAAGCATCATTCATAATAAATTGAGAGTTAATATTAGCTCACTCACACAGTAAATCGATTAGTTTGTTATTTATAATTATGACAAAATTTGTTTAAGTTTTTTCACTTGATAAAAATTTCTTTTAATTATAACTAACAAAAAATTTTAATCATTTATAATGAATCAAAATTAAAAAAATTATTTCTTAAATTAATTATAAAGCTTTCAATATTAACAAAAATTTTATATTATCTAAAAATTATTAATAAAATTTTTCCAATACTTTCTAGTATTTTTTCTGCATTTTATAAACAATCACAAAGAATTTTTCAATTAATTTTTTTTCATAAAAAAATGGATATTTTTTGAAATTTTGTCCTCCTAAATTATTTTACTTAAGATAAACTTTATAAAAAAAAATTATAAAATTGTTTAAAAAAATTTTTAATATAATTTTTATCGATTGAAATATTGTTAACCATGAAACTATACAATTACCAATTTTAATTAATTTCTTTTCTTTTTAATTTACAAGACCATAGAAATTATTAGACATTAATAAGACTCTAATGTCCTTTAGTGGTTGTTATTGCTTAATGTAACCAATTCTTGGTTTTCACAAAACTGGTGTAACGGGTTTTCTATAATGTACAAGCTATCTGAGAGGCCAGAGGCGTCATGTCGCGTCGTCGACATTCGCACGCAAGACTAAGACGCGATTATTAAAGACTACAACTCTATAACACACGCATATACCTTCGCCCATCACACAAAAAAAGAAAAAAAAAACAAATTAAATGAAACACAATAAACCGTGTGAAATATGTCAGTATCGTTTTAAGCGTGATTAAGCATTAACATGACGATCATTATTTTCAATATAATAGAAACCACAAACGCTAAATCAATACTGATTAATCATAAATAATTGACTCGATCCCTCCATCATCAATATTATCATTTATTTTTTTCTGTTTCATATTCCCGGTCATTATTAAGCAAATGGTTAAATTTATTCAAGGCATTAGCCAGCGAGAAGTTCGCAAGCGTCCGACATCTGAATGATTATGTATACGTCTATTATTTATCTCTATTGATTAATCGTCCTGTTTGTAGTTTGTAGCGTTGACTCAATCTCAATTTCAATATAATACAGGAATGTTCAAGGCAAAAGGTATGGAGAAGGTCGCAATATTTATAGCAAACTCGAGGGCTCACTTTTCGAAGGGTCCTGTGGCGCAACGGATAACGCGTCTGACTACGGATCAGAAGATTCCAGGTTCGAATCCTGGCAGGATCGCACACTTTTTTTTCTTTATGATTTATTATACTAATCAGTTATATTGGTAATGAATTATTAAAGTTAAGAATTTATAATATGAATTGTAAGGTATTTTTTCAGTGTATTACTATTTTTTACAGTTTTTTATATCATTTATATTATATCTAAACAAGAAGTGTTTTTAATAAATACTGAATTCTTATAAAAAATTCCAGCAAATACCGTAAAGTTAATTAATAAAATCTACTAATGTAAAATAAATTTTCATACATGTATACAAATAAATATATGTCTTAAATATTTTTAATTTCGTTTGATTATATTTGTTGAAATAAAGAATTTATAAAAATCTCAACATTATTCTAATATATTATTTATTTTGTAAAAAAAAAAACAATTTTTATTTGAAAAACATCTATAAAACTTATTAGAATAAAAATTTTCTTTAAACAATAGATGTGATGCTCGATAAATTTACCCGGAAGCTGATAATAAAATATAAAAGATAATTTCTTGCTACTTTATCACTGTTAATAAAAGGATGTCTGAAATTATTTTTGCAGAGGTATTAAATATTAAAAGCCCTTGAATTATTTCTTGACATGCAAGAAAAATATTTTCACTCGTAGCTTATTTAAAAAGTAATATGAAAAAATTGTCGGTTTCTGAGGAAAATAAATATCAAATATCATTTCTAATATAAAATTATTATTAACCTTGGGACTTTAAATTCCAGGGGTAAACCACGTGTCTCATTGTTATTTAAATTCAACTTTATTGGAATGGAATATTGCAAAAGTTTCTATTTAACTGGTTAATTATTTTGATGTTCAAACTTTGGATTTCTATACGACTTATGTTTTAATTAGCGTGCGTCACAATAATTGTTGATAGTATATATTGAATTTATTAATGCTTGAATAATCAAGGTCAAGTAATTAAGAACTATTTTTTTTTTTATTATAAAATTAATAAATTCTTTAATAAATTTTATTTTTCTTTAAAAAAAATTTTCATGTACATAAAAACAATTATTGAAAATAAAATTAAACTATTCATAAAATTAGTAAGTTAAGTATGTAACACATAATTTAAAAGTCATAATATTGATAATAAATTAATTATCCAACAGATAATAACTTTTGAAAAATATAAAGTCAGAGTAAAATACCGTATGCATATGCCACGAAAATAAATACAATAAATACACCAGATAACTAAAAAAAAATGTAATTAGTACGTAGAATATTTACCGCTGATTGGCTCAATGACATACTACATATTACACATAACATTACATATCAAACGGTATAAAGTATACAAAAGTAATATCAAGTGTAGGCCATATAATTATAAGTAATAGATTTTCAGGAGATAAACTCGAGGATTTTATTATTATAGCTTAAACGTAATCCATCTATCTACAATCCGACAATATACTGTGTACTATAATATACAATACCCCTCCGGTGGTGTATGATCTTTATAATAGATAATAAAAATCCAGCGTACAACTTTCGCAACTAAGCATTAATATTACATCCATGCAGCAGATATTACACACATTGTAATGGATTGCAAGTGTAAGTGTGAGTGTAAGCCCCATTGAAATATCAAAAGGAGTTTACTGTAATCTACAAGATACCCATGCCGTTCGCGATTCTCTCATTATTATGCACTGCATAATAATTACGGGCCAGACTCTACGCGCATTTATGACCTACATGGCCCGTGTATGATATGAGATTACGATTCGTCTCGATACACTCGTGTGTGGTCGTTGCTCGTCTGTTTTTATTTGTTTTTTAGAGAAGTCGAGATTGAACAAAATAAAGAATGATCAAATACTAAATATAGTATATCAATCTTATATTTTGTAGAGAGATGCAGTAGCGTAATTCAGTAATACAAGCTTTTGGTTTATTTATTTGGTAGATTTAGGCAGTTTTTAAATACTAGGGTAAAAATTTAAGCTGCCGAAAAATTCCAGGAAAACTGTAAATGTTTTCACCTGGCCGTGAAGGACCAATGGAAGATCTCTATCTGGAAATCTTTTAAACGCCATGAATCATCTTAAAAACTGCCACAGCCAGGAACATCATTTTCCATGCACCGTCACTACAAACTAGTGGTGTTATATTATCGCTACTATGTATCTTGTTAGTTTTGAGCACAAAGGAAACGGAAGAGGAAAAGAAAAATGTTTTTTTTTTCTTTTTTTGACTGAATGTAAATAAAAAAAAAAACTTTGCGAATGTTAAATTATTTGGTTCTTTTATTTTTGGATAAAAAATTAAAATTTTAAAGTCAAATTTTTATATTAAATGAAAATAATTTAAGAAAAAATTTTTCTTCTCTAAAAATTGATATTTTTCTACTTTTATGAATTTGAAAAAAAAATTTTAATTTTTGAGGGTTGAAAAATTGTGAAGTTTAATTATAATTAAATAATTATCAAATATTAAATAATTATTTTGAGAATATTGAAGTTATAAAATATTGCAAATACAAAAAATTAAGATGAAAAGGGATCAATGCTTAGACTAATTAACCTCGACATATCAACAAACATTGAAGCTGCTTATATTACAAATAAACGACAAACTGATTGTTGGTCGCTTATAGAATGAGTTCGTCCTAAATACAAATAAAATACTTGTATATAGTAACACAACAGTGCATATGTTATATGTTATAAGTTATATTATATACGCTATACGTTTAACAGAATGAAAGGCTGGTGGGAGAATGCCATTTCCGAGAAATTACTCTCCTACACCCCTTATTTTGTTATTAGTGATTGCTTACACCAGATTGTGTTGTATTAAATTATAAAAGTTACTTTGTATTGTTCCGCCGTAAAAGTGTACAATACAAAATATTCTTATTTTTTTTTTTTAGATGCATAAAATCTTTGATATAAATTTATTAGAATTATTTATAAATATAAATAAAAAAATGAGTAATTTGTTTTTGTAAAAAGACAAAATAGTTTTTAGTTAATATTATAATTAATTTTCATGTTGTTTGTAACAAAAAATTTTTTAATTATCGATAAGTAATCAAAGTACGCATTACAAAGATAAAAAATACATTTTGTAATAGTAAAAAAATCATCAGCTAGTTTAATCTAATTAATAATTAATCATATTTACGCATTGGAATGATGAACAATCAAAACTTAGAATTTATTATTATTTTTTTTAGTTCATTTCGGAGAAAATCGATTTAAAAAAATTACAACTAATAAATAAAAAATAAAAATATTAAAAAAAGATATTTCAAAATTTTATTCAATATTCATTCCAGCTTTCAAGATAATAAAATATTTCATAGCCCTATAGTACTTAATTCCCGACCGGATCTCATTTATTATTTTTTTCTCAATATACACCGTGATTGGAGCATAAAATTCTCCAATACAAGTACATAAAGTCTTCCATGGTTCCCCCAAGAATTTCCTGACAATTTTGGCCGATCATTTACTGCATAAATAAAAAAAAATATGAAAAAAAAAATCAACAATACATTTGTCGGTATCAAATTTCAAAGATTGATGTCTCTTATCCCTCATTATACAATACTTTCTTCCCACAAGTAAAGACGCAAAAAAAAAAAAGGCAACAAAACCCCGAAGATTCCCAGTACCGCGATTTAGAGACTTTGATAATGTAACAAATGAGAATTATTTGGAAACAATGAGTAGGACAGTGAGTAAGAGTGAGTAAGCGATACCGATTAAGAAAGAGCTATCCAATGAAATCCCCAGCAATAATAATATACCATAAAACCCGGCATAAACTATACTTCTGAAACTTAAAAAGGTTGCCATAGCAACAAACCTCCAATTGCGCATGCTCAATCGCGATTTCTCGCACCCGATATCAACCGAAGCACTACGAGTCTCTCCGAAGCTCTCCGGAGTCTTCCGAAGCGGGAGTTCTTGGTGTTTAACGCGGCAAATGTGGGGGAAATCTGAACGTGGGGTTCGAAAAGTAAAGCGGAGTATGATGGGGGGCTGGGGCTTGCGAGTGGGGAAGACAACGACGGGGGGTTTCATTCTCATCCTTATTGCACGCCGCCAAGAGAGAAGTACTTTTTAATAAAAAATGCACGACAAAGACAAAATAGTGAGAGGCGAGAGGGAGAGAGTCCCGTCGCATCGGACAGCCGCTCAGTCCCCAACGCCCGTAGATCGCGAGAGCGTACAAGCGAACCCCGAGGAGAAACGCTCTCTGCTTTTCTTTTTTGAGCAACATTTTCAAACAAATTATTTATAAAAAAATAGACATAAAAAACAAAGTAAATAAATTACTTACTTTATTAATTTAAAAATAAAAATTTTTTTTAATTTATCCAATTGGAGTGGTTAATAAAAAAGTGAAAAAATCGGGAGTTCTGCGCAGAAAAAAACCGCGAAACCGGATTCAAATCCGGAGTGTGAAGTGAAGTTTTAAACTAGTATTTATTTATTTAGAAAAAATAAATAAACCAAACAATGTTTGATGTTTTCGGATCAGTTCGGGGCTTGCTCAAGCTCGACCAAGTGAACATTGACAACAATGTATTTCGGTTGCACTACAAAGGAACGGTGATCCTGCTGATCGCGTTCTCCCTGCTCGTGACCTCCCGGCAGTACATCGGGGACCCGATCGACTGTATCGTCGACGAAATTCCGTTGAATGTGATGGACACCTACTGCTGGATCTACTCAACCTTCACAGTTCCAGATCGGTTCGGAATTATCGGCAGGGACGTTGTTCAGCAGGGAGTAGCGAGTCATGTCGAGGGCACCGACAAAGTTAAGTACCACAAATACTACCAGTGGGTGTGCTTCGCCCTCTTTTTCCAGGCGATACTGTTCTACGTTCCGCGGTACCTCTGGAAGACCTGGGAGAACGGAAGACTGAAGATGCTCGTCCTGGACCTCAACTGCCCGATCGTCACCGACTCCAGCAAAACTGAACGCAGCAAACTTCTCGTCGACTACTTCAGGACCAATCTGCACACGCAGAATTTGTACGCTTATAGGTTCTTTTTCTGCGAGATTCTTAACTTCATCAACGTCGTGGGGCAGATCTATTTTATGGACTACTTTTTGGACGGAGAGTTCTCCACTTACGGACGAGATGTCGTGAGGTTCACCGAGATGGAGCCCGAAGAAAGAGAAGATCCGATGGCCAGGGTTTTTCCGAAAGTGACCAAGTGCACGTTCCACAAATACGGAGCTTCAGGAACGGTCCAGAAGTTCGATGGACTCTGCGTTCTTCCGCTGAACATCGTCAATGAGAAGATCTACGTGTTCCTCTGGTTCTGGTTCATCATCCTGTCGGTGATCAGCGGACTGAGTCTTCTTTATCGCCTTGCGGTGGTTCTTCTTCCAAAATTGAGGCTGATGATTCTTCGGGCCAGGTCTCGCATTTCTTCCCAGAGCGAAATCCAGACGATATCCAACAGATTCCAGATCGGAGACTGGTTTGTTCTCTACCAATTGGGGAAAAATATCGATCCTCTGGTGTTCAAGCAGCTGATTACCGATCTGGCCACGAGATTCGAGGGAAAAGAGAGTGTTTAGGGCTAGAAGACTTTAGAATAAGGGAGTTAAAATTATTATAATAATACGAGATTATGAAAATGATTTTATTTATATGATTGGACGTTTGTCGCGGCCCGAATTTAGATTTGGTAATAATATTTGGTTTTGAGAAGAAGGGTTGTTTTTAATTTTAATAAGATTTTATATTATGACAATTTGGGTCGCGGCGACTCTAATTGTGTGATAAGAGGCGGACGGCGTCGGAATTTTTTCTGCCATTGCTGTTTTTTTTTTTTTTTTTCTCTTAAGTCTTGTGAGTGCCTTTGATCTGCACGGTACTTTTCTTATTATTATTCTACTTTGGAGATTGCTTTGCCCTTCAAATTAGCGGGATTCGATATGGTCGGAGTTTGTAATGTATCTTTACTTTTTTTATGGATCGTTTCGCT
This sequence comes from Cotesia congregata, assembly GCA_905319865.3. Classification (NCBI taxonomy): domain Eukaryota; kingdom Metazoa; phylum Arthropoda; class Insecta; order Hymenoptera; family Braconidae; genus Cotesia; species Cotesia congregata. Next base: position 1,729,277 of record CAJNRD030001121.1, read on the forward strand.
GGAGATTTTTTTTATAATTGATTTTGTAAGTCGGGTTGGGATTTTTTTTTTAATACTACAGGGAATTTTTTGAATATATTTTAATTTTTTAATGAAAAAACAAATTTCTTTTTTTTATAATTTTAGTAATGTTAATTTTTTTTAAGAATTAAAAATTTGCAATATAGTTTTTATAAAATTAAAGAGCAAGTTTTTAATTGTTTGATTAATATTTAATTTTTTTTATAGATAAAAATTGTTGAGTCTGTTGAAAAATTTTTTTACTTAGAATTGATCACAAAATTTGAAGATAAAGAAATTTTTTAGATAAGGAAATAATAATTGTCAAATAGTAATTTCCAATCGATAAAATTTTCTAGCACAGATGAAATCTATTTGAACAATTGTTTCCTAAAATTTATTATAAATCCCCAGACTCTAGATAGAAAAACAGACACATGGACAATAGTAATAATAGTATTGTAGTCTTACTACAATAAGGAAATAGTGAAAGTTCAAGGGTACGAGACAATATACTGAATAAAATAACGACTCGTACCATATGCCGATACCTTTGTTCATCGGTATGCTTTTTTGTTCAGATACCTGAGCATACACCGGCATACTTTACACTCTACACACTTATTCAAACACAGCTAAAAAATACAAAATTGATCGATTGAAAACTTTGTAGTTGTAATTTATACGATATTTTTTTTATAAATGTAACTCGGAAATTAACATCACTAACTTTAACTTATGTTTAAATAAATTGACGCCGTCCTCCCGATAGCATTACTTCCATTCTACCAACTGTAATAAGTATCTTTTTTACAGCTATTACATTTAGTAATTAATTAATAATAATAATAATTGATCTGACAATTTTTCAGTTTATTTCAATAAATAATTTTTTTTTGTTGAGGTTCTTTTTTTTTTTTTTTTTTTTATTACTAAAGTTTGGTGGGTGGATAATTTTTTTTTGATAAATTATTACAAAGAAATTTTTTTTTAAATTAACTCGCAGAAAATTATATTTTTGAGTAATTAAAAAAAAATTTTTGTTAATTTAAACGCACAAAAATGTTAATTGTTAAATTTTAACACCAAACTTAAGTATTATTAAAAAGCCTTAAAAGCAACAAAAAAATAAAAAGCTATATTAAAATTTGTAGATATAATAAATAAATAATAATTATCTAAAAAAGACATAAAAAATTCATTCCAGGGTAGTGAAGTATTTAATCTCTTATAATAAAATATATAAAATAAATGAATCATAAAATAATTGGACATCATCTTCATGCCTGATAATAAAACTGCCTCTGCATTTAACCGTCCTCATTAAATTTTTCTAAGAATAATAATTATAAAAAAATAAAAATAACAAAAAATGTATTAAATAATAAAATCGGGATTATTGCAGTTTATCATTAGCTGCCTATTTTGCCTATACATATATAATTATTATAAATTTTATTAGGAATTAAATAAATAACTATCATTATTAAATAATGAATAATCAAGCCAGATTTTAAGACTTAGCAAACAATAGCAACAATAAATAATAAATATATATAAATATTAAATATATATTTTATATCATATTAAATAATAATTATTATTATTTCTTTCTTTTTTTTCACTCGCGACATTTTGATTCTTGTTAACTTGCTACTGAATTGGCAATTAATAAATTTTAGCTCAAAATAAGACTGCCATATTTATATATAAATTTAATTTTTCTATCACTTGAGAATTAAGGGACCAATTTTGGAATTGTTATTAAATTTAGAATAGTAAATATATTAATTATTATTATATTATTATTAATTAATTAATATTATCATAGGTATAAAAATATATGATAATGTCATCGTAACTTTCTGATAAATAATGTAGTGATAAAATATAGCGTGCTCAGATTGTGTAAATCTGTACTTGAGCAAATCAATGTGATAGAGTCAACGATAATTGTCAATTGTTTTTTAAAATATAATAATCTTATAAGACTTCAACTTTTAATAAAAACTTTTGAACAAAAGCGTAAGATTTTTTTCTGTCATAAAAATAATTAATCGATTGATAAATATTGTAAATTTAATATTGTATTAAAATTATATTTTTTTGCGAAATTAGTATTTTATAAAATTGTACTGACGAAATAAAATAATTATATCTGGTGTAATAATGACAATAAAGTAATAGATTGTTAATAAAGAAATACGAATTGTACAGTGTTTAAGGAGAAAGAAAGTTTGTTGATATGATATGAAGATGATATGAATAGAACAAAGCAAAGTGATGAGAAATCAAATAAAACGCCTAGTATACTATAGTATAGAAAAAATTTATTTTATCTTATATTTTCTTCCCATCCTTTTACTGTATTTAGAATAAGTGCATGTAATGTTAATATATTTAGCGGAAATATTATTATCGCTGAAAATAATTTTTCAATTACAGAGCGGTTATAAAATTTATCGGGGGTCCATGAAGCAGATTGACCTTCAATCATGCTTCAATGACTAGGTCGAGGGGTCGATTACGTGATTCTACTTTCAAGTCATGTATTTTAGAGTTTTTGATTGAATTTTTTATTACTTTTATGGTTACATAATTTTTATGTAATTTTAGTGTTGAAAAATCTTTGAATACTATTTCATTACTTTAAAAAACGTGTGAAATTATTTTAGATGTTAAAAATATTTTAAACTATTCATCAAATCACATATTTTATAACATTGTTGTTTTTTATAATTTTTAAAATTGTAAATTTAAACCAATTTTAATTTTTTTTTGGCAGCTCAAAATTTTTTATTAAAATTATTCAATAATATTTTTTTTTAATATACAAAAATAAATTTTCAGTTTGATTATAGTTAATGATTAGCAAGAAAATAAAAAACAAAATCTATATCAATACCCTGAAAAACGTAAAAAATCAATGTTAATTAAAAAAAAAACTCATTGAGCATGTGAAGCATACAAAGGCATGTGCATCATGAATATACCGACCGAGTTTATTTTAAAGCGGTTGGTCGCCGAGCAGAAGGTGCTATACCTCGTATTTTTTTTCTAGATTAGCTAAATTTCTACCTGAACGGGCAATTTTATCAGCTTCGCTATATTTAGACGCAATATAAAATATTGAAGCAGAGCTCTAGCTAGAGCTTCATATTCGATTAAAAAATTTAAGAATTAATAAGTTTAAAAAATAAACGGAATTTCAGATGGAATACTACCACCTTCCAATAGAAGAAAAAGAAGAAGAAGAAGAAGAAGAAGAAGAATGAAGGTAAAGGTAAAGGGATTTGCGTGTTGGTGATATTAATATAAGCCGATGATATTAATAATATGAGTGAGATCATTCAGGTGGAGAAGATGTCTGAAGGGACAAAATATAAAATATACTGAACTTATAGTAAGTATTAGTATTTGTATTAATATGTAAGAGAGAAAAAAAATTCTCGGGAGCATTTGAGTATCCAGATTATTTTTATTATTATTTTAATTGTTATTATTATATATGTAAATAGAGAATGAAACCAAGAACGTAAATGGCGTAGGCGAGGAGGTAGATGATGAGGTAGAGGAGAACGAAGCGACCCTTTACTTTGGAACAAGAATGTCCGCGTGGTTGCACGACCGCGGACGGCATATACGGGGGCAATGTCCGGTCAAAGTCCTTATACATACTGTACTTTACTGGGTAACGATACGACGCGATCAACGCGGTACAGGAACATCTTTTACAATATAAATATATACTTATATACTTATTTACTTACACCATTACTGAAGAACTTAATTTATATGGGTCTCGCTGGTGACTTCAATGACACCAATACAATCGAATGTTGATGTTGGTTGTTTTCACTTGTGCTTGGGATTTATGCCGATTCTCTAGTTCAGGAGTTTGCTCTAAGTATGTAGAAGAAGTACATAGAGTGACAGACATTCTATTATTCACAGGTTGTTTTAGCGGAGAGATTGGAATAGTAATCAGATTTACATCTATTTAATGTTATTTTTAGTCATTGAAATTTTATTCTGAATTATTCACGAGTTTTATTTGGTTTTTATTTTAATGATAGCCAGAGGTATCACACTGTCATTTGAATAGTCGCTCCATTCGAATTTTTAATTTTAAATTAATTTTATTTCAGGGTAATTTATGGCTTGAAATTTTTGCTGATAAATTTTTTATTAAATTAGTTAAAGAGCTTGGATTATCATTGTAAATTTTTATTTGTCTAATTTAAAAAATTACCTATTTATTTTTTTTGCCTTGTACTGTATTTAAAAATTGTTTTTTAGGACTTGTATAAAAATATAAAATATCAGTATAATATCTGGTAGCCCTAATAGAAAATACAATATATAAAAAAAAATAAGTCAAGTTTGTTTATCTATTTGAGAAGATGATAGTCGATTTATTGATTCTGATATACGTGTATTACTTATGATAATTTTTAAATAAGGCTTGAAAAAAAATTTTATAATTAAATTAAAAAATCTTTTGAGTTTTGGTCTTATAAAAATGAAGTTTTATACTTCAAAAGTTAAAAGTCTTCATCTCTCTATTTTTTATCACATAACTTTCGAATCAAAACCGGTACCACTTATCAGAAGAAATCACACCTCTAAATCTAAATCCCGAAAATTCTTTTCTCTTAAATAAAAGTCTCCAGTTTCCAGGTCATTTTTAAAGCTTGATTTTTAGTGACACAGAAAAATTTATAGATGTAAATCTCGAGTTTTTCTCGGTTTAGTTACTGTCGGTTTTTGTGAGAAATAAGAAAAGTTAACTTGACATTTCACATTTTGAAAGATCACTAGTTTATTTTGAATTTTTTAATAAATTCGTCGGGTATAAAATTAAGAGTCAAATTAAAAAAATAAAAAACTCATCTAAAGTGAAAAAATTTCCATCAAATTATGTATTAAATTTTTTTAAAGAATTTTTTAACAAAGTTCTTAGATTTAATATTTAATGTATTGGATTTAGAAATTCAATAATATTGATGGTATTTTATTTTCAAGTTAATTTTTAAAATAGACTTTATTTTTATTAAAATTCAATACTATGAAAGATTATTTTTGCGTTAACTTTTAAATAAATAATAAAAATAAAGCGATAGAGTGTAATATTTTTATTACACTACGCATTAAATAAATTATTGTTATCAAGGCTCTAAGAAATTTTTAGTAATCTCTGAATTAAGTGTTTTAATTTACAATTTTATGTAATATAATACAACTACAAACTACAGAGTAAATAATAAATTTTTATTTGTGAGTATGTGAACAAGATTATCAAAATCCGTGATCATTAATCAATAATAATTGATTAGTTAATAATGAGATTATTACAAAAAACTTGGTAAGATATTGAGAAAACCAGGTTGTACAAATAAGGTGATTTATTGGATAGTAAACTAAATATTTATGTAGACAAAAAGTTAATTCTGTGGCACTGTACCGGCGCTTATCATTTACGTAATACAAAATAAAAAAAATAGAAGAGAAACTTGTCGTTTGTAGTATAAAATTTTGAGGATATAATATAAGTAAATCGTGGAGGTGATAACGAAAAATTCCGTTATTCCTTCTTATTATATTAAATGAAAGTAGGAAAAATACGTTTTATCATGTATGTAAGATAAAAAATATACTTGTGTTGATTTATGTCAGACGGAATTAAATCGAGTTTATTAATCTATTATTTATAACGACCAATTTGTCATTAATTACTTATTATTTGACGACTTAATATAAGATTATTATTTTTTTGTTTTGAAATAAAGTGTTCTTGTTTTAATTTTAGTTTTGATTATTCATTTTTTCGATGTGTATACGTGAGTAATTAGTAATGACGAATGAGTGTTAATTAGTTCAGATTATTTGATATTTTTTATGGATTAATAAATGTGTTTTTGTATCTTTGTAATACGTAGTTTGATTATTCATCGATAATTAAGAATTTTTTGATTACGCACAAAAAAATTAATGATTAAAATTTTGACGGTCCTAATTTTATTTAAAAATTATTTTTTAAGTTAAAAAAATGAAAACTCATAAAAAAAAAATTTAATAATAATAATAAAAATACTTGAAGTTTTTTAAGTCTTCATTTTTGTTTTTAAAAATATTTTTTGTGAGTTAAACTAATTTTATTATTATTAGAAATTCTTGAATCCATTTTTGAGAAAATTGAGTTTAAAAAAAAATTTAATAAGCGAAATTTTCTTATTCAGTTGTTTATCTATTGTTATCAGAAGCTATCTAAAGGAATATAAAACAAAAAAGAAGACTCCGTAATGTCATCCCTCCCAATCCATCATTTATATTATATTTCTTCTAGTAAAAGACGTGTTTGGTTGTATCTTGCACAACCCGCGTGAGTATAGATACACAGTTAAGTTAAATGTTTAGTGATAAGAATACGACCGTTTTATTAAAGACTTTAACAGTCAGTGGGAACTCACGCGAGCTTAGATCCAGGTCTACCGAAATTATTTGTTGTTAACAATCTATACTTATTTGTTTACTTGTATACACATAGAAAAAAAAATGGCTTCCATTCTTGGAACATTTTCCGTTCTCAAGGATCATCTCAAGTTGAAATATACCGAGGACAACGCGGTGATCGACAATATTGGTGAATTTTAATAAAATTTTCTTATGTAACTAATAAAATTTAAATTGAATTACTAAGTTTAAACTTTTTTGAAAAATATAACACATGTGTAAATAACAATATGTGTTTACGTACGTTATTGGTTTTGGTTGCGATGATTACACAATGTACCTAACTGTATATAATATGTTTAAGTATATTATTTCTATTCGCAGCCAAGTCACGACCTACTTAAAACAATTAATTCAGAATTGGAATTGATTAGAAAAATACGACACATGAGTTCAATTAACCGGCTTGATATAAGTTCGAGGTTCTATATTCCAATGCCGTGGGAATTATTATTTCGTTTTATTTCATCAATTATAATTTATACTAATAATTAATAACAATTATTGCTATTTTTTTTAATTAAAATTTTTTATTAATCAAAATTTTTAATTTTTTTTTTCAGTTTTTAGGCTTCACTATCGTGCTACTTTTTTAATACTTGTTAGTGGTTCCTTACTTGTATCTGCACGGCAATTTTTTGGCGAACATATTAAGTATGTAATTTCTTTTTTTAATTAAATTTGTAAAATTTTTCTCTAATAAAAATTTAGACATTTTAAAAAATTTAGAAACAATTATTAAAAAATTTCGAATGAAAAAAAATATAATTGAAAAAAAAATTTTTTTTTTTTTTAATTTGAATTTTAAAGTTATTTTATAAAGATTAAAAAATAAGTTTGGAAGTTAGTTAAAAGTAAAAATTCCAAAATTTTTGATAAAAAATACAAAGACATGCTAAATAAATAATGAAACATAAATTTCCTTTAATTAATTATTTATCATTGCCAAGGTAAAAGTCATTAAAAGTTAAATTTGCGATCAAAGTATAAGCTAACTTAAATCGAAACAATTGACCAATAAAAATCTATAATTGTTATTATTTTTTAAAAGATGTATTATTGACAAAGGATCGCTACCGAGCAATGTGGTGGATACGTTTTGTTTTTTCACGTCGACGTACACTGTTGTAAGTATGATTGATAATTAGTATGTTAAAAGTTAACGATCTGTAACTGTGACAAAGTCATTAAAATCTATAAGTATAAATAAAAATGTTTATTTATTATTTATCGGTTCTGTTCTCTTTATAGCTATGTTTGTTTTACAGTCTAAACACATGAATAAGACACTAGTCGAACTGGGACACATACCTCACCCAGGTGTTGGACCATTCACCAAAGACGATGAAATCACGCACCACGTTTATTATCAGTGGGTTCCGTTTGTGCTGTTTTTTCAAGCGCTGCTTTTTTATATTCCGCGTTATCTTTGGAGAAACGCAGAAGGTACTATTGTAAAAATTCATTATTTTCATATCTGATCAGATTAGATTTTTGTTCTGTTGACATTCAATGTGTTCTATTCTTGGTATTTTTATTTTAAGCGAAATAATACCGATTGGAGTTTTAATAATTCAGGAGTGATTCAATTGTTGTCTGAACATGATTCATTTTCAATTAGTTTTATTGATTGTACTGAGAAAAATTATTCATGACAAATTCACCGGATATTTTAATTTATCGTTTAACCAAATTTATTGTTTACTGTTATGACTACCTCCATATTTATAGAAATGATTTTTAAGTTCAAAATTTTTTTAATAAAATTTCATATGTTCTAAATCATTTTTTTTTATGTTTTTTAAAAAATTCAAATTAAAAAAAAATAAATTTAAAGTCTTCAAATATTATAGCGACTTATTATTAAGTTAACTTTCAAATTTTAACTTTTCATTTTTAAATTAAAAATTATAAAGTTCAAATTTCTAAATGATTTTATTATTGATTTTTTAAAATTCAACGTTTTAATAATTCTTAAAAAGAAATTTTTTGATATGGCCAATTTTTATATCTTTATATATATTTTTTAGACTTGTCAGGTAATATCAGAAAATTTTTTTATGGGTACATTTTGAGTTTAAAAAGAGTTGTAAAATTATTTGGATAAATTTTGGAATAAAAATCCAAAGTTCAAATATTTGGTTAATTAAAAATAATTAATTCTTAATCTAAATATTAGGATCAAAAATTGAAATTCAATTTTCAAAATTTCAGGTGGTAGAATGAAGGCATTGGTCTCAGGTCTCCATCTGGCGACTTTAGCCCTCCACGAGGAGAAAACACAGCTAGAAGGCGGAAGAACAATACCCTCAAAACGGGACCGGGACGAGAAAATCCAGCAAATAAGAAACGCATTTTTAAACCGGCTGCACATAAACCGCCCCTGGGCGTACTACATGAGTTTTTGCGAGTTAATAAATTTCACGAACGTACTCGTGCAAATTTACATAACGGATGCATTTCTGGGTGGCGCATTCCTGGATCTAGGTCTCACGACGACACAATTCGAACACTCGCCGGGTGATAAAATGACACCGCTCGATATTGTATTTCCCAAGGTAACAAAGTGTACATTTCACAAATACGGTCCCTCCGGAACGATCCAGCAACACGACGCACTCTGCGTTATGGCACTCAACATCATTAATGAAAAAATCTACATTTTTCTATGGTTTTGGTTCATCATATTGGCTATCGTCACGGGCCTTGGCCTCGTCTGGCGGATGCTAACCATGTTATTACACTCAAGGTAATTTACTTACGTTCATTTACATTTTTTATTAATTTTAGTCATTAAATTAATATCATCTATCATGTTTATTTCTATTTACAGAAGCATCGCGTTCAATCGCTACATATTTTCCGTAGCCTGTCCCGGAAAGTACAACCCCTGGAATGTTCTGAAACTAACCCACGATTACTATTACGGAGACTGGCTCTTCCTCTACTACCTTGCTAAAAATTTGGACAATTATGTCTTCAAAGAACTCCTAGAAAAGTTGGCTTACGATTTGGAAGAAAGAAAAGCTGAACGGTTAAGACAGTTGAAGAGTTTGTCGCCTGAAAATGAACCTCTTAAACAGGCTTGAATAAATACATAAGTTGATAAGGTCAAAATTATTTTTGCACACCTTGAACGCGGTGCGTTGGTGTGCTTTTTTGGCGTTTTGTTTAAATCTAGTCTTTTGCATTTATTTTTTTAACTTTACAGAATAATGAGATGTTGTAATTACGCAGAAAGTCTAGCTTAAATAATATAGATATGAAAAAATCACGAGACTTTTTTTGTAGAAGATTAAATTTTTTATCAAAGTTGTCTATTTAATATTTGAATAGATATTTATGACTTTAATGAGTAAATTCCTATTTTGTGTACATTTTATTAAGGATTATTGTATTATTTCTTGTGTAATTTTCACGAAGGATTTTTATTTTTATAATATTAGTCTTTTATTTCTACGAATAATTTTTATACTGTGTTATTATTATTGTTATGATTATCTACTGTATCCGCGAGCTGTCAACTGTATAAGTACTGTCGTTAAAAGAGATTATACAAGTTCGATAAGTGCCTCGTGAGGAATTTTCAGTTGCATGACTTGACTTCTACAGGAAATTGTACTTATAAGTCGGATAACTTTTATTTAGCCTGTACTGAAAACGTCGAAATGGGCTGGGAAAAGTTCTGCGGATATATAAGTATTTATACGAATAATTTTAAAAATTAGTTTGTAATGAATAAAGTTTTAATGATTTTTACTTGTAAAATTTTGACATTAAAAAATTATTGATATGAACATTTTTAAAAATAAAATAAAATTTAAAGTAAAAGTAAATTTCTAATAAATTTCTAGTGTCGCGATATAAAGCGTGTGATCATAAGAAAACGGTATTCCTTATATTGCGTAAGCATCCGTAGTATTATAGTACACACCATTTCTACATACTCCGTACTACATACTATTTACTATAAACTATTCATGTGTACTTATATAAATATACATACTACAAATACTACGATTACTCCTTCTATGGCACTCGATCCTTTCATTTCATTTAATTAAATATAATTTTTATTTTACATACTCGTAGACTTGAAAGTCCATATCGCAAGACTCGTGCCAGTACTCGGATTACAAACATTAATACCAACATCAATGTATATTAATATATCGAACTTCGCTCAGTATGTGAAGAGTTTTATTAAATTTATTTAGTAGTATCATCGTATTTATATCGGTGTATTTATCACACCGAACGAATGCTGGTTATTTATTATTTTTATCATCAATCATTATTCATTTTCATTATCATGAGTTTTATTTTTGGAAAGTAGTTACATAACTTGTACTTTTTTATAAATCAACTTGTTACAGTCAATTAATCTACTATAACATGAAAAGTACAGTTTAATTTTATAGGAATTTTTTTTAAGCTAATTTTTGATGATCGAAAAAAAATTATTTAGTGTCAAAGATATTAAGTTTTAATTTTATTAAATTAAAATACGGAAAAAAAAAAAATTTGGCACATAAAATTAATTAAATAAAAATTTATTTTAAAATCCAGATTTACTCCAAAATTATCACGAAATTAGTCCGCTGAAAAAAAACTCTAGATTCATTTTATACGCTGTGTTTAATTAATTAATTCCGGTATTTTGAATGATGAGAGTGAATGCGGAGTAAAATTCACTCCCGATTTTTTTACAGTACTTTTAATTTATTTTAAAAAAAATTGAATAAATAATTTAATAATAAAAAAATACATGGAAAATTTTTTTAGTTTTGGCATTGACATAAAAATGACAACCCAATTTAAAATTTTTATGTATAAATAAATTTAATTATACCACTATTAATGATTATTTATTATAATGATATGGAATGAAAAAAACATCTCGATAAATAAAATTATTGCACAACAAATTTAGCATTTAGCGTAAGCAAAATTTATCTGATTAATGTCAACTAGAGATTTGAAAATAAAAGCTTAAAAATTGATTCGTCAGGGCTATTTATATTTAATGTATTCAGAACGCTAAGTGATAACCGAGTGAAATAATTTAGCAAACTAAATACAATAAAAAGTACATGTACATGTATAAAATAAAATAAATATAAGAAGAGTGAGTGAGTTGAGTCCCTTACAAGACACTTGTTAGGGCACTTGACACGGTTATATTAGTGTCATTAGTCAGTAGTGAATCCTCTATACATAAAACGTACATAATAGGAAGTGTCTCATTGATGCATTTTGTATTCCCACTTATAACTGTTATGTGTATACACGTGATGATGAGTATTGCGTGACTGGAGGCATGCGTGTGCTTAAATATATTTGTTTATCACGAGAAAAGTAGTATAATGTCAAGTTTTAAATAACGTGTTCTGTACCAAGTGTCTTTGACTCTTTACTCAATTATTGTTTGAAAGAAAACTTTGAGAGCAAATACTCATGACTAACCACACGAGGAATATCAAATAATCGCGTTTTTAAATAGAATTTTTATCAATTATCACTTTTAACAATTAAAAAAAATTTTTTTTTATTAAATTACCTCATTTTTTTTTTAAATTTGTGATTTATTCAAAATTAATGGATCAAATTAATCAAAAGACTATTTTAATTAATTAGAATTTTATGCTGATAATTATACGGTGGATTATTTTAATGGAAATTCAAATTTTAATATTAAGTTTTTCTTTTTAATTGTAATTTAGATAAAAATTTTAAACATGTTGCAGCCAATTGAAAAATTATTTCATTCATTTCAAATATTATAAAAAAAATTCAAGAATTTACTTCAGGAATTTTCATTGATTAATTTTTCATTGAAATGAATAAAACTCGAAGAAAATAAATTAAACAACTCAGCGAATTATTTACAGTGCATTGATTGTTTAATTGAAAGAATGATTGATGATGAAATCATCGACTGTTTTGCCGGGAATAAAATAAAAGTCAATTCAAGGTGTAATGAGACATTAAATAAAGCTGGTTATTGAGCTGAGATACGATGATAGACGGTTTAGTAACGAGTTATATGTAATCTAATGGCTAGTTTATAGAAGTGTTCAAAAATGGTCGCTTTAAATCACTCGAGCACTTAATATAATGCATAATTCTCATTTCTATTCGTCCGCTCTACTCTATCTTACCCTGAATTATGCCACTGGTTATTTCATTGACTTCTTGCTTTCAACAGTCACAGCAATAGCAGTAGCAGGTCTATAATCTAGCGTATGTCGTGTATTAATAATAATATTCGTATATATATATATATATATGAGGAGTAATTATTTATAATACATGCATAATGGGGTATTAAGGTACCCGAGTGTACGTAAGCATCGCTGCTGATTAACGAGCACAACGCCTCCGCTGATTGCTCGGCACCCGATTTAATAACGACCTCGTCCTGCATATTCTCTGTTACTCTGTACTGTCGTTTACGTACAAACCGACCGCTGGAGCGAATCGGAATTATTGTCCGGCGGAACTCAGATTACATGATCTCGGAAACGAGAGAGCTCACTTTTGTTTTATTGTAAATTATAATGCTGTAAGTGATACTCTGACCTTTTTTGCATTTTCATTTTTTAAGCGATATCGGGTTTATGGCTTTCAATGTCATTGCTATTGATATAGAAAATTTTTACTTTAAATCAATAAATTTTAAATAATTATCTTCATATTTATTAAAGTAGAAGATAATTTTCTCAATTGATTCTTATTTATTGGACTTAAAAAAATTTATTCAGCAAAAATGTAACTTCTAAAAATTTAAGTATTCACTCAGGTTTAATTTTTTTTACAAAAAAATTTTTTTAAGTATTTAAAAAATTTTTAATCATTCTATTTCTGATACGAAACTTTGAGGTAGTAATTTTTTTTTTTATAAAAAAATTTAAATAAATATAAACTCTAAAAACATTATTAATAGATGAAAATATAAATTTTTTTTCAAAATTTTTACTACTTTGATAACTTGTTAAAAAAATTTTTTTGGAGCCATATAAGACCAATTTTTATTGTAGGGATATATGAACTTATCAGAAAAATTTTTTCCTATTAATTTTCAATCGAAAAAAAAATAACTATCGAAAATTTATTTTTAACTATTCTATTGAATTTATCAAAGTAAATTATTCCATTTATTAAATAGAATTTCGTCTAAGAAAAAACAGATTTTTCTCAGCTGTGTCAAAATAATAAGACGTCTAATAAGAATAACTAAGAGGACCCTATACACTATGAATACCCGTGAGTTAATTTAAGTCACGTACACAGTTCCATCATAAAAAAATGTAAAAAAGGTCGTTTAGTTAACAAAGTTTTAAACAAAACTAATGTACTGATAAAAAAACAAATACTATGCATCATTCCATGCTTATCTTCAGAATTTTTACAAAGTAAAAGTTAAAAAAATAATGAAAATGACGCGTGGTTGCATCAGCCAGAGAAAATTTGAAAAATGAGCGATACCGCAGACAATGACGCGCGTGTTGATTCATCTCGTCATTGTGTCAAACGTTTCTTTCTTCGTATCCTCTATCCTGTTAAATCTACGACTTCCGGAGATACTTAAAATGCTGCTGGAATTAAAATAGAAGCAAGGGGCTGAAATAAGTTGTAAGTTGTAGGAGACCAGAAAAACGTGACAGAAGACAGAAGGCATAACAGAAAATTTTAATTTTAAAGACGTAACGTCATTTCCGACGACTGTAAACTCCATATAAGTATACATTACAGTTCGAAAAGAAATCTGGAAGCCAGCTGGTTTTACAAAATATTATCTTTCATTTTTTTGGTACTTGATGTAATGCTCCAGTTTAATCTAACTCGATGCTTTGCTTCAAATCTGGTAAATAAATATTATTGACTACAGTACGTAGCTTGTATTACGACTACTGAGCTTTAGAATAAATCTCGAGGCTTGAGGCTATGTATTTTATGATTTCATATTGTGGACATAAATTTCAGGTACTTGAGTACTATGTCATCTGGAAAATCTCCAAAGGGCTTTTATTTGAAATCTGGAAAGTATTTGAATAAACTTGAGATAACGTCAATTGGATTTTTTAACTGCGGGTTCGTCGTTAATTTTTTTTTTATTTAGTATGAATATATTCTGACAATTAAAAGAAAAATTTTTAGTGTTAAAAAAAAATTAAATGCTTCAATAAAGATCAAAGAATTTTTTTTCAACTTTGACATTAACCTTGATATTATTTAAATTTAAATTTAAAGCTGAGATGTTTTTTTTTTTTAATTATTTAATAAATAAATACGAATATATTTAACTAAAATTTCGTAATTAAAAAAATTTCAACAATTATTCATCAAATAAATAAATGTAATTTCATTAGAATTAAATTGATATCAATTCAAATACTTATCAGCAAAATTTCTTATTAGTCTTCTTCCACTTACCCCCTGCTTGAAACAATTGGCTGAAATAAATGAGAAGTCTAGTCACCAATATCTAAATAAATTTGTTAAGACATCCCGCCATCAAATAAAATGATCGAAGTTTCTAAAAGTTCTAGATTAAACTACACCGAAATAAAGTGACCCGACAATAGCAACCCATCCTTATTATATTTAGCAACTAAATTAAATCCATGTCACATTTTAGATTTATAGTACCATACTATGACGAGGGTTAACCAGGATATCTAATTATTCTCGGACTAATTAATTCAATTTCCTAAAAATTACGCCTGAAATTCCGAGAGGGAGGTGTGACGGCAAACAAAAAATTTCTTTAGAAATTTTTTTTATAACATTATTGTTAAACACGCGTATTGCAAGCAAACAATTATATCTCCGTCTATCAATTTTATTTTATTCATGAAAAGTATCACGGAAATTTATATGTATATTTGTTATTTATTCAAACGATAGAGAATAAATGTACAACAGTTTTATCAAATATTAGCTCAGCGATTGAATGTAAATTAATATAATGTACTATCAAAATAAATACTGTGTGAATTCCATGGCGCCACTTTTTTTATCTCGCATTATTGTGAATAAAAAAATAAATAGCTGACGATAAAAAGTTTGTTTTCAAAATTACGTGGCTTATCGGTACAGTAGGTAATGACAATTCAATTTTCTTAGTTTTTATAAAAAATAAAATAGAAACTTTTATTCAAAAGATTTTAGATAGTATTGAATTTCATTGAAAGTCATTTCATGCAAACAAAGATACGCTTAAAATAATGCCTTCGTACTTGACGTGTATCACTCGACAAATTTGACTTTGTATGTTATCGGTTCTATTCGATAAAGCGACACGTAACCCATAAAAAAAAAAAAAAAACCCAGTAGTAATTTTTACTTTTATTTCAACAGAAACGTGCGTCTAGTTTTGAGAATTATGTAAATTATTGAAGAATCCAGTCATGTGAATCTCCATTTATTTTTTTTTTTTATTGTTGTCATTAGCATTCGGCATTTATATTCTCTTCACTCCTAACTCTACTTCTATTCGCTGGCTGAAGGGTATTATAAAGTATATATGTATGTATTATATATACATCTATACATAATATGGGTTAAGTGATGGCAGTAGTGATTACGAATAATGACGAGTAGAGGGAGGAAGGGCAAGATGCGGATAGTATAAGAAGAATCTAATATAATAATATAATATAATATAACTAAATAAAAAAAGAGAATGACGTAGCAGTTGTCATTATTCATAACTCATGATTGAGCTTGGGCATCCTCAGTGCCTCTCAACTCATGTCAATCAACTTTGAGAAGCTAAGGATGAAGATGAAGAATGGGTTAATCATTGCATACTTGTTGATTTTTGATCGAAGATATTTATGTTAGATGTTTTAGAGCGTAAGTTTGGAATCAGAGGAAGAATCTAACTGGGAATTTTGTGTATATATTTATTTATACTAGAGAAGAAATTATATAACTGGTTTGTAGTTGTACGTGATTCGGCACACGTGGTCTATGGTTCAATGACAGAGTGACCATGAGAAAGCCCGGAAGAATCCCAAAAATTCTTTTTTATGACAAGATTAATGTCCCTTGAAATTAACTTGTTGCTGTTTTTGTTCCTTTGGAAATTAATTGACCAGAGGGATTAATATAAGTGTTATTTTGAGTTTATTGTCTATTAAATTTTAGTAGATCGTAAATTGGCCTTTATTTTAAAATCTTTTCAATTAAAATTGGCTTTACTTTTTTTTTTTTATTAAAAAATTTTAAGACTATTTTTTTAATTTTTGATTTTTGGAATTTTAACCAACTCCAAAATTGAAACAATAAAAATTTATTCTTTTATTTTTAATAAAATTTGCAGTTTAAATTAATATAAAAATAATTCAAGAGACAAAATTTGGAAAAATTTCTTTATCGAATCAAGAAGAAAAATTTTTTCCTATAAATTTTATTCAATTCAAGGCATTAAGTCAATTTTTATTCAACTACAAGTCTCATTGAAAATTACTTTTTAAAACAGCTAATTTTGTAAATAAAATCTAAAAATTACCTTGTAAGATTTTTTTTTGCATTAATCAAATTACTCCAATTTTTTTTAATTTATCAAAAGATTAATACTTATTAATTGAATTATTGCAATTAAAATTAAATTTACTTCCCTTTCAATGTAAGTCAAGAAATTTAAAATTATTAATCATCGATTATTTAACAACTGACACCATAAATCTTCCAGACCGAATCCTATCAAATATTGACCAACGATTTCGGTCTATTTGCATTGTTCTTTCATATAATATACATATATATTCCTACACTAGTGGATTACATTAATATACCATCCAAATAAAGCAATGTAAATTCATCCATTGTTTATTTACTGTCAACAATCGACGTGAGATGTGAGTAATAATTACTATAATACAGGTATAGTATATAATAAGTATAAAATAATACACTACGGCGTTAAAATAACAGTTTGCTGACCAGACCTGGAGTGTAAGAGGCGCCCATATGTGTCAAATAAACTTCCAAATGTAATTTCGAAAATAAAAGGGAAAAGTCAAGAAAGACCCACAAAGAAAAAACTAAACGATCTTTCTGATGCAACCGGGTACGTGACTTAAGTCACAAGTCACGGGTTTTCATGGGGCCCCTCCTACTCGTGCTTCTTATTCTCTTGGCGCAGCTAAGAAAAATGTTTTTTCTTCTTTTAGGCTGTTTCAAGTCTGGGAATGGAAGGTCTGGTGCATCTGGAATCCGGAGGGTCTGGTTTGTAGCTTAGGTCTCTGTTTCTGAGTTTGTATGGCTGTAGAGTATCGGAATGGTACATACCGACCGTTTTCGGTTTTGGGGATAAGCTCGTTAAAATACACGAAAATTTTTGGGTGTTCTTATACTTAGATGTAGATGTAAGGAGTCGAGAAGGCTGGATATATATATATATATATATAGAGAGATTTACATTCCTTACCATTACTGTTAACCTTGAACCCACCGGCGAAAGAGAAAGGACGAATGCTCACGGTGACCTAAAAAATATAAAAAAATTTTGCTAAAAAAATTTTTTTAATATTAATAGTTGTTAATTAATAATTGCAAAATTTTCTTGCGAAATTTTATTATAAATAGTTTATTTATTCAATTGAGTGAAGAAATATTGATGATTATTTTTCTTCGTGGTCATTTAATGACAGATTTTATTAATGATGATATTGTATTAATTTTTCCAAGTGATTTATTGTTTGTTTTAATTATTTTTTTGTTTCTATAATTTATTTTTTGTAAATTTAAGCAAAAATTTTTTAATAAATTATCCAATTTTGATTTTTAAGGTAAGAAAAATTTTTTAATAGTTAAAAAAAATTTTTTGAATTCATAATTTATCAAAAAAAAATTAAAAGAGTTATTTGATTAAAGACATTTAATTATTTATCAAATTTTCAAATAAAAAATAACTTGTCGATTATCATGTGATAGAAAAAAAAAAAAACAATAAAATATCTATATTTATTTTGATGGCCTAATTATGTTAATTAAATTCCGAGCAGTTGAATAAACTTACAGCATTTAAATATATTACATTATTATCATTAACTTATCAATTTCATCGTGACAACTCGCTTTAGTTTTTAATGTATAATAATATGTATATATATTTGCATAAGTAAGATTTATACCCGCTAAATTATTAAAACGTTTTAGCGCCCCATTAATACTTTTATTTTTAGCGTTTATTGTCCTGAGATTTATTTATTACACTCCATTATGTTTTTCCACTGTTTTATAAATAATTCTCATTGCATACAAATATAGTAATAGTAATAATAATAATGTATGTACATGCAGCGTTGCAGTATTGCATCATGTCCTGCATCTGGAGTACAAATGCATCATATGCTAAGCATAAAGATAGAGATCCGAAGTTCAAGCTTGAAAAAATTTTAATGCGACAAAAAAAACACGTGTTTGAATAATTATTTTTTTTTTTGCCTATAATTATCCTCAATTATGCTGATGATTTTTTTTTTAGATTAGAAAACAATTATTTTTATTCAAAGACAAAGGCAAGGAATTATTTTTTTATATTGGAGAAAAAATGAAGAATAATTTGAATAAACATCTGGATAACGGGTATATTATATGAATTACATACAACCACCAAAATACTTTTGAATGGGGTCCATTCTTGTCTTATTCACCCCTTCCGGTCGTGTGTTCTGCATCGAACACATGCTCTATTATTTTTTTCTGTCTATACCCCCAATTCTTTTTAAACTCACTCTGAATCCATTGGCGTCGACGGAATTTTTTTTTTTAAAGGAAAATATGAATAAATAAAAAGATGTCAACATTTTTTTAGAAGGTAAAAAAATTTTTTTTCAAGTTCAAAATTTGACTTAAAAAAATTATTTTTTTCAAATTAAATTAATTATTAGAATTAAATTTATTAATAACTTTTTAATTTCATATTTTTGGAAATATTTTTCAAAATCATATCACCGAATTTTGATTTAAAAATAAAATTGACTTTTCAAGGTCAGTATTATTATGAAATTTTGATAATAAATAATTATATTTATACCTAACTAATGACTACCGAAAATTGATTACTTATCAGAAGAATTTAGAAAATAAATTTCTCCGAAAAAGATCAAGGTGATAAAAATAAATCGAAAAATATCAACACTCTTGTATATTATAAAATAGTATATTATATTAAATTACTATTCTAAGGAGTTAATTAACGTGGGGCATATAATGAGTAATTACAAAAGTTATTATCAATAATAAATTGGATTTTATCGATAGTGGATCATAATGTCTCCATACATTGATAATGACTCTATATAATGCGATAACTCTGCAAGACGATAACAAAATTCTCGTCGTAAAAACTCGAGTGGATTGACGTCAATGCAATTAGATTTAATTGCGTGGGAAATTAAGAATTGGGGCACTCTTGAGTTTTAGAATTAGTAAAGACAAAGAGAGGAGATAAAGATAAAAGCGGAATATTCGGGACGTGATGAAAGTATTAAACAACGAAATTAACACATCTTCATATAAATATATGTATATATTTATTTATGTTTAATATTTGTTCGGCAAAAATTTATCGGTCACGTTGCATCAGTGCTCACTCAGTAGACGGAGCCATATGCCGTCTGAATAAATGCAGGTTCATGTAATGATAATTTTGGTAAAGTTGCTAACCGCATTGTAAGTTCTCATTGGAGCTCGCATAACGCATTACCATGCGTGAATATTGCATCAGTTTATTCAACGGTAGTAGAATACACAATCCGGAAGTTTGTCCAGGTGATGGGATGCATGGAATATATTTATTCTCATTCTCATTGGGATAGTAATTGTTTAAATAAATTTAAATTTGATTACAGTTATCTTTTAGTCTTTGAATGACTTCTTTGTTTCTTTCTTTTATCTTACCAAATTATTTTGTAACTTTTTTACGATAAAAAAATAATAATAATAATCAATGAAAACGAACATTTTATTATGACTGAACTTTTATAATAAAAAATTATTCGAGATTTAAAAATATAAAAGAAAAAACAACAATTAAATAAAATTGAGTATTGTGATCCAATTTTATTTATAAAATTATCAAAAAATACTTTCGAAGTATTCGTTTTGGATCAAAAAAACAAAATTAATTTTTTTTTGTTTACCAAAGAACAATAGAAATAATGTACATGAAAAAAAATGAAGGATATTAGCATTAAAATTTAATAAAACATCAAAACTCATGGTCATTTAAAATATTGTCCATTTAAACATTCTCTTGACTCGGCACTTGAAGCATTTGATTATTTTCTACCCAAGCTCGACTCATTACATTACTTACATTCACAGCGGACCATTTATCACCGTACAAAGCCTCTGAAAGTATACATGAATATATACCGAAAGTATAGAGTGTAATCTCGATATTACAATGGACAAATATACACCGGTATTGTAAGAAATGTATTTTTGATTTCACTCGTCCAGTGAGCCTTGAAGGTTCCAAACTAAAGAGAAACTTGTAAGTCTGGAGAGATCTTACGGCCTCACTTTATTTTCTATATTTATTTACGAACCGAAACCCCGAGGTGATAAAAACTGGAACAGTAAGTACTACTGTGAGATCGGTCAGTCGATTGGTCGCCGTTCCTATTCGTGTTCTTGTCCTGGCTGTCTTTGCTGTGTTTGTCAAGACAAAAAATTTATTTGAGGCTCAGTTCACTCGCTTCTTTCCTTACATCATATTTATTTTCAGGTAGTAAGCAAGTAAAGCAAGGAACAAGTGGAACTGAGCATGAACATGAACATAAAGGACCAGACAAAATTAATTTCAGCAAAATATGAGAGTATAATGCAATATTATACAATAGAAGAAATCCCACCGAAACATTAGGCGTAATTTTTATTGTTTTATATATTTTTTTTTTTAACCTTGGGTTTAAATTCGCTCTTGCGTCTGGTGATTTTATCTCGTAATTAAAAGCTCCTTGCAGTTGTACATTTAAATGATTATAATGTACAGAGTGTACAGTAGTGTATATGGTAGACATAGAGGGCATTACATAAACTGTCTTTATTCTTAAACTTTTATTTAAGTTTTTAAATCTCTTGATTCATAATTTTTTATAAATTATACAAGAAATTTAATTAAAATTAAGACTTTTTTTTGTTTATATATTTTAATATTTATGTTTTGATTTTGTAGAACAAATTTAAGTAAAAAATGTTTATAAAAAACCTAATTAAATATTGTAATAATATTCTAAAAGTTAAGAGAAATAAATATGTATGTATAACATGAGAAAGTTTAGCAGTAACTCAGACCACTCACTGTTGTAATTGACCGTAAATAATTTTTTTAGAGTCACGACTCAACTGAGTAGTGAGTAGTCAGTATTGTTATTATACTTGTACTATTCTTTTCTATTATATTTAGTAGTTTTGAATTTGTGAGCGGTGTGAATGATGTAATGATGGAAAAATTTTGTATAAGTAGATGTGAACTTTTTTTTTCAGTGTAATTGCACGGCGGTCCGTGAAATGAAGTTTTATTTTGGAGTTTTCGACCGTGAAAGTCATGGAAATTTCAGTTATTTGGGGACAATGGGAAAAATTTTGAGAGTAACAAAAGAATTTTTTCAAATGAAAGAATACAACACATTAAATTTAATTTTTTAACAAAAATATTATTCGTTGAAAAATTAAATTTAACCTGTTAATTTTTTATTGAAAAATTGGATTTAATGTTTAATAAAAATACTGAAATTTAAAAATAATTTTTTTCTTTAATTATAAATAAATTTTTCTGATATTGCAATTACAAAAAAAAAATTAAATCCCATTATTTTATAAAATAAATAATTCCAAAAAAAATTTCTCAATTTTTTATCAATTAAAAAATCCCAAATTTTGCTTCAAAGCAAATTTTTCTCCAGAAATTAAAATCTAAAGATCTTAATTCAGAGCTCCGTATTTATCTACTGAAGTAACCCAACGATTTTCCTTTCCTTGTAAGTCCACCATCGAGATGATCCAGATGGGGCCCAAAGTTAACGGTCGTACAAAGCTCGACTCGCGCAGTCAGTGTTGTGAGCTCTGTTCATATTATACAATATACAGTATACAATACTTGGAGCAGAGCAGAGTTTATTCTCATTGTAAATTCCCAACGAAACGCAACTACAACTTATTGTAGCACGTAGAACAACGAGCATATACAGCAACTGTAGAGTTTCGTATATAAAATGTACTGTACTGGGTATAGTACCTCTGTTCTGACGGCGTGCTCAGAAAGAGAAAGAAGCGTATCCCCTACCCAGTCCTCAGGGGTTACCATTACCACGGTTCCCCTTTCAAAGAACCTCGACAGAGACGGGACTAAAAAAAGACAAAGACCGGAGTAAAAAAACTGTGTCCCCCATCCTGCAACCCGCGATCCCCCTCGCGGCCCCAAAGGACCCCTTCCCCTCGGCACGTTTTTCCCCCCGGCCCAACAAATCCACTGGCACTTCTCGTCAGTCGACGACCAAGAGACTCGTACGTACGTGCTGCTTATGCTGACGTTCGACGACAATCGCTAGCCCGAGCCACTGATACTTTAATATTTATCCTTTTTCTGTGTTATATATACATACACACACACACACACACACATATATGTAATATATATACATATATATACACACACTCACACATGTGCACCAATGCGATACATGTGAACACGTGCAAAACGATACGCTGGGACCGCCGATTTTTTAGTTTTTTTTATTTGTCATAAATCCTCAGGAGTGATCGGTAAATTTATCCTTAAAAGCTCCGAAAATCTTTTCGAGTAAGAGAGTACCATCGACAATCGCCAGACAAAAGTGACCAATCGTTTAATATTTTAAATTAAAAATATAATTTTAAACCGATTTTTCATTACTTTTACACGAAAAAGTGTCTCAAAATTATTGCGCGTAAATTTGTTTACATCCAACACGTGTCCTTGACTTTGAAGCAGTGAGATCGATTGGAGGATCTGTTGATATTATTTTACAAAATTATTTGAAGAGTTTTTATAAGCTTACAAGCATCTCTGTGGTTGATTTTATTAATAAAAAATAAAATAATAAATCGTGAGCTGCAGAATTTATTGTATCGATCGAGGAGATTATTGCTGCTGGAGATCGAGGGGAAACCAGTGATAATAATAACAAGACATTATATTTTATTAAGTGGGAGAAGTAAATTCAGTGGACAGCTGTGCTGGTACCGGTCGGTCATCCGGTCTTTGAAAAACAAGCCAAGATACGGGATGCGTTTTCAACACTAGTTTTTTTTTATATTAAATTATTTTTTTTTTTTAAATATTATTTTGAGTCTATTATCGATTATTGTGATTGAGGATTAAAGATGTATAATTTGCTTCGGGGGTTGAGCACATATCTAAAATGGCAGGACATAAAGACCGACTCAATGGTGTTTCGGATGCACAACATCTTCACCACGGTGTTGCTCCTCATGTGCTCGATGATTATAACCGCAACCCAGTACGTCGGTAATCCGATATCCTGTATTGTCGGTAAGGATCTGCCGAACAATGTTGTTAATACTTTCTGCTGGATTACTTCTACGTTTACCATGCCTGATGCGTTTAATCGTCAGGTAAATATTTATTTTATTAATTAATATCAATAATTTATAATTTTTAGCCTTTATATTAAATTATAAGGCAGTTAATTGATTATTTTTTTTTAGTAAGGAACATTGATTAATGTTTTTTTAATGTTTTTATTGAAGAATAAAGGATTATCTTTTGAAATTCCTAATTTTATTTTGGTGATTAATGACAGGAATTTTTGTTACTCATTACCGTATCGCTTCTTGATATTCCAGGCTTACAGAGCTCGAAGTTATGTAAAGAATGGAGGGGAGGGGGTTATCTGTATTTTCCATGTTTGAAAGGTTTCAAAAGATTTTAAGAATTTTGTGAATCATTTTTTAATAATTCATGAATTTTTCATTTTTTTATTTTGGGGCTGTTAATTATTTTTAGACTTGGAAATTTTATTTGAATTTTCCTACATCAATTTTTTATCTAATTTAATTTTTTTATCAAATTTAATATTGATAAAAAATTAAAATTCTTTGTGAATAAATTTTATTTCTAGATTTGGGATCCAAAAAATTAATTTAGGACTAAAATTAATTTTTTTAAAAGGAATTTTGCTGATGAAATTAATAATTGATTTGAAATAAATATTACTGTTGATTAAAAAAATTTTTTTGATAATTAAATAAATTAATAAGAGGCTAAAATAAATTTTTTTTCTAAATAAATTATACCGTAGCAAATCTTTAGAATTATTTTCTCCAATTTAAATCCAAGATAACTTATATATTTACAAAATCATAACAATAAATAAAGGATCGCAAACACTTGAAATAAATAAAAAATATTTATCCCAGTACAACTTAGTTTTATTTAGTTTAAAAACATAAATTAAAGAAAAAGAAAGAGAAAAAAAAATAATTACTGCTTACATGATAGATGTAAGACGAATATAATCATAATCAAGTATCAAGGCAGTTCTGGGAGGCAATTAAGTGCTTATCCAGCTGAATCTCACAGTATTCACGTACATGTATCTTGATATATAATAATAATATAACTTGCGGCAGAAAGAGTTGAGAGTATTTAACAGACTGAATTGTATAACCCATGGAATTATTTACAGCATGTTTCAATAACACCAGTATTATATATCACCTACATTGATATACATTCTCATATATAAACATATAAATATATAAATATATAAATCCACGTGACGAAGGTTGACGTAAAATCGACGCGTGTTCAGATAGAGAGTCCTCGAGGGATTCAAATTACCCGTAGGATCTTGTCTCCTACTTGCTGAGTCTTATCACACTGGAGAATCCAGTTTGCGTTTTAGTCGCGTTCGCGTTATAGCTGCTACGGCAGATATTCAAGCAAATTAAACCTCTTATCTCGCTACACTCGCTTTTAGTTACCTATTATACTAACACATACTATATGCGTATAATTAATTTTGTTTTAGACCTTGTTTGAGAACCGGCAGACCTTTTCTCCGAAAAGTTCCATAAAAAGTATAATTTTATTGCTCACGGATCCTAATTACGGTAAATTAGGGTCAAATTTTTCAGGATTACGGCTAAAAAGGTTTTACTTAATACGCACAAAAAGGTTTTACAACTTAAAAAATTCTCAGAGAAACTTTAGTTGTTTTTCAGCAAGAAGAAATTTTACTAAAAAGCATTCTATAACTTTTAAAAATTTATTTAGTTATACATAATCCAAAAAATCATTGAAATAAATTAAAAGTTTCTCCCCGCCAAAAAAATAAACGAATAAATTTATTATCATTTGTTGTATTTTATTTTTTTTTTTAATAGACTTTTTCTGCCCCGAAAAATCAGTTATTTCAAATTACTATTTAACTCGGTGTCGTTTAATAATAATTAATAAAAAATTAAAGTTGTATGTTCTCTGTTACTTCAGACAAAATATGTATAGTAATAATTTCCAAATTTTTGGGCATGCGTGTTATAATCATAGCTGGAGCTAAGTTTGGTTAGAGAAAAAAATACCGCGAAATATTTAAATTACTTTAATAAATTTTTTTTCCCACTTTATTCTATTAATTATTAATATAATTTTAATTTTTTTGTTATTTAAAAATGAATGAGTATACTGAAAAAGAAAAGATTATTTTTTTTATAAAATATTTTTATATAGCAAAAAAGAAATAAAAATTAATAAAATAAAGAAACAAAATAGTAAAATAAATGAAATTTTTCAGGTTGGCGTAGAAGTAGCACATCCTGGAGTATCAAATGACTTTGGCGATGCCGGAGCAAGGAAATACTATACTTATTATCAATGGGTCTGCTTCGTTTTGTTCTTCCAGGTAAAGTCTATCTATACTACACTAAAATAAATATATTTATCATTATAAAAACATAATACTTGATTGACATTCAATGATATTTAAAAGCAGCTGTATTTATATATTATGTATAGAAAGATATAAATAAATAATTGAATGGTATGCTGAAGGACTTGTGTTTCAAATCGCTGATATCAATTACCAGCTAATACGAGACGAGACTTTCTATACTCTATACTCGACAATAATATGTATTATAAATAAAATAGTAATGAGATTTATTTTCAGGCGATGTTTTGTTACCTTCCGCACTGGCTGTGGGGTCTTTGGGAAGGTGGACTCGCGAGCAATCTAGTTATGGGTCTCAATCATGGACTAGATACTAAGGAAACGATATGCAAAAAGAAAAACACGTTGATGGACTATTTGGTGACTCACATCAAGGTATTGTGGGAGATCAATTTTTCAATTATGCTTTATGTTATGTGCTATATCATATATGATCAATCTGAATAACCTTGATGTAATGTGCTGAATCAAATTTTTCTTATTATTTATTTATTTTATGTTACTCACCATGATTCAATCAGCATTCTTTTACTGTTATGGATTTATTTATTTTTATACTTTTGGAGGAATTATTTTGTAAGAAGTAAATTTGTCTGGATTTGTACAAGTTGTATTTTTGAGCTCAAATTTGTTTTTTTATATAACTTAAATGAGAAAAATTTAATTCATTCAATTTTTCAAGAAATGGTAGGATTTTTTTTTCAATTTTATGCATTGATTTTATTTATATCTAAAAAATGTTAGATTGAAAATTTAATAAAAAATCCTTGAAAATAAATATCAAAATTCTGGTAAAATAAATTAAAAATTCAGAAATTTTATTTTAAATATATTGCTAAGGATATTATAAGAAATACTTGACTTTAAAGCTAGTAAATAATATAAATGGCTATTATTAATAATAATCTAACTAAACAACGCCGCTAAAAAGTTAAAAATATAAAAGAAAGGAAGAAGGAAAAAGAAATGACATATTTAAAAGTAAAGAAGACAAGAAAAGAGAATATTAACAAGAACATATTTGACTCGTACTCAATTTACTCTCATTGAATCTAATTCACGCTAATTTGCTTCCCGTCTTTACTGTTATTATTATTACTATAGTCAAATATACAATCAGTGTTATTTAATAATATTTTTTTGAAAATTTTTAACTTGAAACTCTTAACACTTTATCCAATTGACCTCAATTTTATTCCAATATTCTTCAATTTTTTTTTTTTTCTAATTTTTATCATAGATATAATTATATTTCAAAAGAAATTTTTATAATCATTTATTTTTTGATGGTCAATTTTTTATGTCAAGTTTTTGGCGAAGATTAAAATAGTTTACTAGCTCTATAAATTTAGTCCGTCACATTTTTCGTCAAATAATTGATAATTGATCCTGACATAGCAATATTATTGTTTAAATTTATTTCAAAAGTACCCAAATTATGGATATTGTAATTAAAAATATCGAAAAATCATTCAGCTAAAATTTATTGTTCATAATTCATAATTATCGTCGGTTATAGTAACTTCAGATTGCTAAAGTTATTATTACTTTTTTTTTATCATTATTAATTAAAAAAATTTATTTATTTACAGAGCCACAACATGTACGTGTACCGTTACTTCATCTGCGAAGTATTGTGTGTAATAAACATCTTTGTCCAATTATATCTAATGAATCGTTTCTTTGACGGAGAATTTATGAGCTATGGTCTGCGAGTGCTGCAATTCTCGGACACACCGCAAGAAGAACGAGTTGACCCGATGGTCTACGTATTCCCGCGAGTAACCAAGTGCATTTTCCACAAGTACGGAGCCTCTGGAACGATCCAGACCCACGATTCGCTCTGCATCCTGCCGTTGAATATCGTCAACGAGAAAACTTACATCTTCATCTGGTTCTGGTACATAATCCTCTCGATCTTCTTGGTCGGGCTGATGATTTACCGCGCCGGGCTCATTTTCATGCCCTCAGTTCGCCCCTACGTACTCAAGTACTCCGGAAGATTGCTGTCGATCGAGACCTGCTCGAACATCAGCAAAAAATTGGACCTCGGGGACTGGTGGCTGCTCTACATTTTGCAATCAAACATGGACTCGCTTGTTTATCGCGAGTTGCTCGAAGAGCTCACTAAGAAAGTCGGCAGCCATATATCGCAGCCAGTTAATCAATAGTTTAGTTTTTATTTAAATGTCATTATCATTATAATTATTTAAAATTTTATTTTGAAAATTTTTATTTTAATATTGCGTCTCTTGTAATTAAAAATTTTATTTAAATATTTCAATAATTATTTGAAAATTTTGAATTTTTTATGATGGTACTCTGCTAATATAAAAAATTCTAATTTGAAAAATAATAATTTTAAATATTTAGTTTCAATTTTTGAAGAAATTTTTTGACCAAAAATTTCATAAAATTTTTAACAATAGACGTAATATTTAAATTGAATTTCAATCTCTAGTGATAACCGAAGAAATTTTTTTTATCTTTACAATTATAAAAAGACAATTAATATGTGATTTATATTATATTAATCTAACACTGATATTAACAATGACCAATTATTTTAAAGATTAATTAAATAAATGTATACGACATAATCATATGGTCATATACTGCATTTTGTAATATGGTCACATATATATTTAATTAAAAAAAAAAAAACAATTATTATGACTAAAAAAAAAATTTTTTTCAAATTTTACAAGACTTGGATTTTTACAATTCATCTATTTTATATATATTTTTTTGATAAAATTTTATACGCTCAGAATCATGTCATGTATCGGATGTTTTTTAAATAAATTAATCGAAAAGAATTTTTACTGAGAAGAAATCGATTTCTTCTGACTGCTCAACAATTATTTGTATATTCCCGGCGGTTAAAATAATGTATGGAATGTTTTATTGTAATAAATGTTATATTTAAAATAAAACGACAAATAAATATTTTACATGACAGGGAGACTGAGACTGAGATAAATTAATGTTATTGAAGCCACGAGATTAAAGGCTGTTTATTAATAAACAAAGTAAATTGAATAAAATGAAATACTGTAATTTCAAGAACAATTGTGTACAATAATTAAAATTTCATCGAGGATTCGATGGTTGTGATACAGTAATGTATTTTTGAATTGAATGGTTATTAAATTTTTGAGATTTTTAGTCCGGTGGTCTATAGGTAGTTTATATTATTTAGTAATTAATGCTTAAGCATAAGTCATGTATAAGATTTTTATTTTAAGAGAGATAAATAATAAAGAATGTATTGTATTAATTATTTACTAAATGTATGAGTTAGTGGTGAAGTAAATTTATATCAAATTTATTATGACAATAGAGTAATAAATAGTTTATTAATAAAAATATATATTATATATTGATGAAATATTTTTATCATTATTTATGTTTGCGCTTGTAAAAATAAAATATTGCATAAGGAATTAATGTGATATAATTATATCGGTTATGAAATGTTTTTAATTAAAAAAATGCAATCTTATCGATTTATATGGAAACCTTTAGTCGGTAATTAAAGTCAATAGCCTATTGAATTAAAGATGACAGTAGCGCATTCAAGTAACCGATTATGGGAAACTATTAATTATCAAGTAAGTAAGATACATTTTTTTCTACGAATAAGGCTATTAAATTTTCTACTAAGAAAAATTTTTTTTTAATAAAATAATAATAAAATTCAAAGTCATTATTATTGCAATAAATGTTTTGAAAATTTTATTATTATTAAATAATTAGTAGAACAATTTGAATAATAATAAAAATAATTATAATAATAACAACAAAATTTTGAAGATTTATTGCAAAAATATAAAATAGGTTGAAATGATTGAAAGTGATTTTTGATCTAGTTTTACGAGCAATTAAGGACGTACGTAAAGTCAGAGGGCAAAGATAAATGAATACTTCATGGACATGAAACAGTTTATTGTCATAGTGTACGTAGTTAAGAGTCGGTGTACTGGTGCATAATATAACTAACGCATCACTCTCTCTCACACAAGATAAATAACTACTTGGAGAAATAAGTCGGCTAAGAGTATTCTGCAAAATTTACTGCCTATGCTGACAGAACGGCTGCTGTACTCTCTGGTCTTTGCTTATAATTTCGTCAAAATAAAAGCTTAATCACGAAATCACAATATCAACGGTCTTTGCTTGCAACACCTGCCTTCGTTAGCGCCTTTCGTTATCTTTACTCTGTTTGTTCTATGATTTATAGTCATATCTTATACATCAATAACGCCTTGTTCTCCGCTTCTCATAATTATGTACCTAAAGTTCCGGACGTTCGTGAAACGAAATTGTTTTTAATTCATAATTTTGACTCTATTAAAAAGATCCCGCCAATTATTTTTGAAAATTGTTCTTTGGGGGTCTCAAAGGTACAAAAAAAAATTTGAACCTTCTCTACCCTTATTAAACTATACCCTTATTTTTTAAAAACGCGCATACGGGTAAGAGTTTAGAGGTAACATTTTTCTAATAATGTAAATTTTAACTGAGATATTTTTGGACAAAATATCTTTATAGTCATCATTTTTTTTAATAAATAAATTTTTACAATATTGACCTATTTAATTGGCATTGATAAAGTACTTATTGGCCGATGCTTCTACTTAAAATCATACAAGTAAGTTACTTTCTCCAAATAACTCAAGCACGTTCAAGTGCCATGACCTTAATAGGTAGCTTTATTATTTTATCCATTTTTGTAAACTGTCAATCAATTATTTTAAAACCCACTGTGAATTATTTTCATTGAAAAATTTTCCGGCAACAAAGAATTCTTAATCTCAAAATAAATAAATTCTGTTTGTGTATATTTATATTTATATTTCGAGTAGAATAATAAATTTATTTAAGTCCAAAAGATTACCGTAAGCCTACGTCACCCTCTTTCATCAGCGTTACGCTCTGAATACCCAAAAATCCTGGCACTAAAGATTTACTGCCCAGTATGTGTTGAAGTATCGATTTATATATTTTATCACTTTTCAGTATTTTCTGCCAAAAGTTGGAGATAAATTTTATTGAATCAAAAATAGAATAATTCTCTGGACCTGTGAAATGCTTTTTTCATTATCCTTGGACTAGATAAATATGAAAAAACAATAAAAATGCATGCATAAATCGAATAAAAAATTTTTAATTTGATTATTTTGAATAAAGAAACAATTGTTATGAATTATAAATTATGACGTACAATTTTGTGACGGTAAATGGTATGTTTGTACTAAGCTTATGGTTTTTAATTTTAATTCTGCAAATTTGAGCTTAGATTTACGATTTGTTGTTTTGGAGAATGTATACTTAGGTCCAAAGATAATTTGTAGTAGACAAAAGCCTAAGTAAGATTAAATACATGATAAATAATCCGTGGAAAAAATTTTTGCTAATTCTTGGATGAAAATAAATTTTTTTAGATTATAAAATTTAATTATTTATTTAAAAAAAAATTTTTTTATGTATAAAAGCTTCATCTTTGTCTCAAAATAAATTTTTAATTTATTTAAAAAGAAATTTTTTAATTTAAACAACTGACCACTTAGTAAGTTTTATTTATTTTTGTTTTTTCTAAGAATTTTCTACGTATAAAAGCTTTAATATTTTTAGATTAATTTTTGTAAACAGCAGATAAATAAATATTAAATAGATATAATTTAAACCAAGAGCTTTTAGTCTGAACTAATGAGCTTTAAAAAATTAACCACTTTTAAATGAAAATGAATAAAAAAAAATATGAACACGTATCTTTTGAGTAAATTTTAATTACTACCATAACTTAAACTGAATATTACCTCATTAAAATATAAGAAGAACAAATAATCTAGCTTTTACTTGGCCTAATAAGTCTAAAAAATTACCTACTTAATATTTAATGCTTAATTTAAACCTAAAATTTCACCTATAGAAAATTATTTCTATTGTAAAAAAAATTTTTTATACATAAATATGATCATAACACACTACTACATCTACTTGAGAAAATAAAATAGCCGAGCAAGTAATTTCCGCGGAGTGACAATGACGGCGCCGCGTTAAGTGATAACTCTCCGATAACCACCCACACAAAATCTAGCTGTCTTTCATTGATACATCAAAAAAAGTACATAAATAGAAGCACATATTTTCACATAAATGCGCTCGTGCCGCGATAAATACGATGTCATAGTTGTCGTCATTGAGAACTGAGACTCGTGGGCGACCAGAAGGACAAATTGTGTCATAGTAAGAACTCGATAGACGCCGAAATAAAATCAACTAAATAACTGGACGAACACGAGACGAGAACAAGGAGAAAATAAAAAAAATTTATAAATAAAATATGTCTCACCGAATCGGTTTAGGCTTAGGTAAAAATAGTATTATCGCGGTCCTCATCCATTTGCTCGATAATTTATTTTTTCTAATTAACTCACATTTTTTTCTATAATGATAATCATTTATTCTAAGTCAAAAATAATTATAAGCAAATATTACTATTAATTATGGAGATGATTATGATGTTGACGATGATAATCGTGGTTTAAAATGCTTACATATACTTCTTCTTGGCAACTAAAAGCACAGGAGCTAAGCACAGTAGGTCAGGCACTATGTGTTCGAATCAGTTTCTTGGGAGCTATCCCGCGCATCGGGACACACGCGTACGTCAGATAACTTTTTTTATTTTTATTAAAGTATAAATTTTCTCTCATTTTAATTGAGATTGAGCATACATCAATAGTATAAAAATTTATTTATAAAAAAAGCTTCCTGTTTTTATTCTCTAAAAATGTGCTTTGTTGTCAAGTATTTGCTTCACGTAAAAATGAAAGGACTGGTCGTGTATCGTAAGTTGAGGATTTAATCGTGAGCAACAATCGTGATTCAATAAATCATGTAAAAAACAAAATGAAAGTAAAAATGACAATTCACGGTCAAAACATGGAAGCCCTTGGGCTTAGTTTTGGTTTCGGTTCGAGACCGTGGGTGATTTTTCATTAGTTTGAAAACCTTTGCGCTATGCGAAACCCACATGATAGAATAAATAGTAGTATCAGCATTAGCAGTAGCAGTAGCGATTCGAGCAGCACGACTGAGAGCACCAGTACAGTGGTTTACATTGAAAATAATAAGTACGGTCATTGTGAGGGTGGATACAAGGGCTCGAGGGCCAAAAGGAAGAAAAATCTCAAACGTAAGCTTTTTGATGTGTCTAAATACAAGGGGCTCCACGACGATAGAATTATGGACGCGTTTAGCGCGCTCTGTTTTTTGTTTCGGGTGAGATTATTTTTTAAATTGTATTTTATTTTTTTTTTTTTAGTGAATTTGAAGAGTAATTTGGTTTTTTTTTGTTTTTAGGTTAGAAGAGTTACGAGCGATGGGTTTATTATGAGAGCACACGTGTTCACGGCTGCTGTCATGTTAATATTTTCGATTATTGTGTCTGCTAAGCAATCTGTTGGGAATCCTATTGATTGTATGCATACAAGGTGAATTTTTAGTTTTTTTATTTTGGAAAATATTTGGATTTTTTTAAAATATTGTTGAGAATTTGAAAATATTCGCCGGCAAAAATTAATTTTTGAATAAATCATGAATTGTTTATGAAATAAAAAATAAATCGTTTCTTTTATAATAAAAAAATTATATAATATGGAAAAAGAAAATGTTTTCAAATAATTTTTTTAAAAAATGGAAATTTAAAAAATTTGAACTTGTAATTTTTAAATATTGATTTTGGTTTAACATTATTTATTTACATTTTTACATTCAAGTTAATTTTAAAACTATATTAACTTAAAAAAAGTAATAATTTTTCAAGTCAAAATTATTACAGAAATAATTTTCTTGTAAAAGAAGGATCAAAGAGACTTTTAGTTTACAAAAACATATTTTGTCTAAAATATCCAGTCATGTAACATTATTTATTTTACAATTTTGGCATGCAAGAACAATAACAATATCGATAAAACAACTTGAATTTTCTTGTTTCTTCCAGAGAAATACCTGTGGACGCATTCAATGCTTATTGTTGGATACACAGCACTTACTTCGTAACTGGAGCAATGCTCGGAGTGGCTGGAGTAAATGTAGCCTTTCCCGGCGTAGCCTCGTCCTCATCATTTCTTTGGCCTTACAACCGAGTAGGTCATCTTTCATTTCCAGAGAATCACAATCGAAGAGAAGAAGAAATAAAAGTGATCAGATATTACCAGTGGGTGGCATTTTTACTGCTTTTGCAGGTATTAAATTCAAATTTTATTACTAATTACTATTATTGTTATTTTGGAGAACGATTGCTTGATCGAAGGCGCGATCTATCGCTGAGTTTGGGAACCTACAGATCAGTGACCGGCAATACCGGCATCTGCGATCGGTTTAAAAATTTCATTTTGTTTCGATTCCTTTGATAGCGGTTATTATTGTTGCTATAATTATTAATGTAATAATAAATAACAATATTTAGCATCGAATTATCTGAGCGCAAAGCTTGCGGTGTTTGGTTTCGAGAGAATGGAGATAGAAAATTAAATGATCTACTCTACGGAGCAAAACCATTTGAGTGTGTACTATACATATATATTTATCTTTGAATAATGTGATTTATTATCACTTGAAGGCAACCACCGAGTGTTCTACACTTGACAGAGTAATATCTTATTAATTACTGCCAAAGAGGCCTTTTTATCTTGTTAAATATATTATTTTATCAATTTGTAATACACGCTATTAATTATTAATTATTTTCATTTTATGATTTATGGTTGATTTGAGAATATTTTGGTCTTTGATTTTTTTAAATTATAAATGCATTTTATTATAATTTTCATTCAAGTTATTTTTGTTCTTATTCCTAGAATTTTTAACAAATCAAATAATAATTTTTATTAAAATGAAATTAACTATCTTCTGGCAATTTTTATACTTGTATTTTTTAATATCATTATTAATACAAAGTACAATTTTATTGGTTAATATTTTTTCTCTAACTCTATTTTTCAAATTTATGATAAATAGTTTACTTTTCACTCAAAAACTCTTGGAGAAGGGAGTCGACCAATCACAAAAAAAAATTCAGGTACAAATAGGGAAGATTTTCTTTTTCAATTTCAGTTTTTTACAAGCAAGCATATTTATAACATCGTACATTTCTTTAAAAATCGAGTCTGAATTTTTTTTTTCATAATAATCAGTGAGTAGTTTAAAATTTGTTAAATTCTATTTTTTTAATAACTCCCTACGTTTTTCAATTAATAATGTAATTAAAAATTGAGTGACTGACAGAATTATTCAAAATATTGAATATTAAATAAATGAAAACACTGACAGATTAAGTAATTTCCAATTTCCTACTCTTGAATATTAAAATTCTAGCGTCAATCAGTTCTGAGAAATCTCGATTTATCATCCGGAAATAATGAAGACGGGGGAATGGGATTTGAATGAAAAATAGTAAATATCCAGTCTATTATTTCTCGGCTTAATATAATATAAATCTGTATGGAAGTTTTCGTAACACTATAACACTATATCACTTACAATTTACAAGTGTCGAGCCCGGTATCATCAACAATAATTATTGCCCGCGACCCACTACTGTCACTTATCATACTCAGCGTGTCTACAAGTATTTCCATATCTAATTTTGACAGCGCATTTGTTAATCCAAATTGTTCGCTCTGAAAATGTCACTTCTCTGCCCGAGTACGTTCCACCAACATTTATTTTTTTTCTACTGCAATTGATCTCGTACTTTGCGATATAAATTTTCTAGCATTGTATCATATATTTCTTTTAGTTCTTAACCAAACTTGAAAATTTAAATATCATGTTAGTGTTTATGTTTCTGGCTAGTGACAAAAAATGCAAAAATTGCAACAATTTTTTTTTTTTTTTTTTTTTGATAAAATTAAAATAAAACAAATAGGAAAAAAGTGCAAAGCCACTTATCAACAACACGTTTAACTATATAAAATGAATATTGTGATGAATTGAGTGAATGCAAATATTTATCAATTATAAATATTTTTTTTAAACATCATAATCGTTATCTG
Organism: Cotesia congregata; assembly: GCA_905319865.3. Classification (NCBI taxonomy): domain Eukaryota; kingdom Metazoa; phylum Arthropoda; class Insecta; order Hymenoptera; family Braconidae; genus Cotesia; species Cotesia congregata. The sequence continues at coordinate 1,765,833 of CAJNRD030001121.1, forward strand.
ATCACAATACTGTACAAAATATTCGCACGTGTTGTTGGCTAGTAAATAATTATTTTTTGTTAAAGAAATCTTACAAATTCAATCACGGAAAAAATAGAAAACAATAAAAAGCTCTGGCGCTAATTCAATTCAAAATGAAACAAAACAAATTAAAAACAATAGTACCACTCACACGTCCGCCAGGGCCAGTTTTAAGATAAATCTCAGCAAATTCGTGCCGTAACCAAGCAGCGCAACGGAACGAATTTACGTCTGTTGTTACGTTTTTGTTATTATAAATGTTAATGCATATAAACAAATATAACTATTTTATATAAATATACTGTCGACATAAATTTACCGTAAGCAATATCAGATGCGAGGACCAATTGAATTTTCTGTTTTTCCTCGACGTATTTCAAGTACATTATTTTATTCATTTTTGCAATATGTCCTCCGCTCACTTTTATTTTGCTTATAATATTCTTAATATAACAACTAAACCCCGCACGACCAACGATTTGAGCCCACACTTGATGATTTACCAATACTAAATTCAACTATTTGTCGTCTAGAATAAAGTTCTGTCGTGACGTTAAACTTATACTTGCTGCGATGATAAAATAGACATTTATATAGTTTATTTGGATGCATTATTTTATACAATGAAAAATGGATTTAAATGTCAAGTTTGAATTTATCAGCCTCATTACGTGTTTATTTTATAATATATTCATATGTTGAGCACCCGGAAATTGAATACCTAGGGATCCATCCATCATCCACGGAATTTTCAAACGAGAAAATATCAACAAATTGTTTTTGTTTTTTTTTTAAATTTTTTATGGAAAATATTAAAGGACATTTTTTACATTAATGAAAAAATTTTTTTATTAATTAAAAAATAGCAAAATTTTCTAATAAAATTGTTTTTTAATAGTTCTTTATTTAAAAATACTTTAAATATTTTTGTTTGATAAAAAAATATCAGCAAAAAAAAATTATTTTCATAACGTAATATTAAATATTTATCCTGTGAGTTGTAAAGCACACAAACATTATGTACATATTTATATTTATATTCTAAAGAAAGTAAGAAAAGAGTATAAAGGGATCGTCGGATTCGTAATAACGCAAAAGCTGGATAAACATTTAACAGTTAGTGTGATGGTCTCGTATCGTATCATATCGGGTTCGAGTTCGATTTACAAATAACTATTAACCAAAATGTTTAAACAAGAATCGGTGTTATAATATGTACGAAAGATTACGGAAAAAATCCGCGTGTCAATTCAACTTACATAAACAAGAGTAGAGTGTAATAAAAAATAAATACGGAAATAAAAATAAAAGAAAATGTGTAGGTATGTATTAAATACCGTTTATCTATAAATAGGTTTTTACAGTGTAATATTTTGTACCGTCCGTTTAGTTGTAGGTCGTCCTAAAAAACTTCTACTCTAAGAAAATAAATAAAGAATTATTTTTCGAATGTTAAATGTTTTAAATAAAAAATAATGGAATGGGAATTTGGAAACTTTAATATACGATCTTTTAAACATAATTCACAGCTTAATTCTTGATGGTACTTCGTAAAATTTTACGCGACATTTCCGGCGTTTTAATGATATATTTACCTTCTCAACAAGTTATTTTTAAAGAGTTTATTTTATAAGTATACACTAATAGATAATTGTTTAACTCTAATTGATTTTTAATTTTTTAATAATGTGTCTATCTGACCAAGATTTATGAAATTTTTTTCACTGAAATAGTTGGCTTGGATTTCAATAAAAAATATTTTTAAGAGATACTTATCCCCTCGGAAAGATACATATATATTAAACGTCTAAAATATATAAAATAGATCTTGTATTCACGCACATAAATCTATTTTATATATTTTTTTACTGTAAACGTATCCAAACAATTTTTTCTATGCATCATATTTATTTTCATATATTTTGAAAACATCAAACATAAAAATTTTTCTTACATATTTTCACGCAAATAAATTCAAAATAGAAATATGTAGGGATATAAATTTTTTATGTTTGTCTATAAGTTTTCATCTATGTAAAGCTCGTATATTTTTTTCGTGGGAGTGAGTAAATAATTTTGTATAGAAACTTACAGTTTCATCATTTTTCTATCATCCAATTTTTATTAAAATAATAAATAATATTTTCCGTAAATATTTCAATTAAACAAACCAATTGCCATTTCAATAAAGAAATTATTTTTATTATCTTAACCCACAAACAATTTGTATCTTTTAATTAAAATTCTTTCCAATTAAATTCTCTGCGAAATAAAATTATTGTTTTAAATAAAAATTGCCAAAAAAATAGTTTTCTTTTAATTAAATTAATGTTTTTAATTGAAAAAAAATCCGTGCTTGAATTTTTCAATATTTTATATTTATTCAAGCACAAACTCGCACCTACAAAAAATTTATTCGCGATAGAAATTATTAATTAAAGATTCTAAAAATCCTCAAAAAATTAGAAATCAATATTTCGCCTCAGGGCAGTTGGATAAAATTCGCGTACATTAATTATAATTATAATTATTACTTCCGCGAGTGAAATAGGCGTGCGACGATACTAGCTGAGTTTGCAACCCTTCAGCGAGCGTTATCGGGTCTCGGGATCCTTGAGGCGTCTATTTCGAAAGCTGATAAATATCGGGTTATAAATTCACCAGAGCAACGACCATCATTCTATGGATTATATGTATAGAATTTAGTAGTATAGGTATTTACCTTTACTCAGTTACTATTACTAGTAACCAACTTGTACCATTAATTTATACATCGGATTATTCAGAGTTTTAGTCCGAGGGTATATACGACTCCAAGACGGTATATGAAGCATTTACGAATTTAGATGCCCACGTGCACGAGATTATTACGTACATCGTCAATTTAATCGCGTACACACATGGACCGTATTGATTGGCTTGTACGTTACATTACATTAGCGCGAGCTCTGTTATGTGCACCACGGTAAGGTACTTAATAGTAAACCAGTGTACTTTACAGTTTGCAGTTTACAGTCGAGGATTGAGGATATTATATGGATATAGATGTTGTACGTTGTTTAACAAGTTAACTTGTACATCGATGATAACGTCCAGTAATAGTTGTAAAGAACACACAGCTGGACGTTTATTAGATGTACGCTATATTATGCGTAATGCTAAGCCGGAAGGCTGTCGTCTTTTTTCATTCTCTCTCTTATTCTTTGTATTTATTTAAGTGTATTTTAATTTTATTGGGGAATCTTTTGCTTTGAGGTACTTAATTAGAAGTGTAATTATAATTATAATTATAATTATAGCATTTAATTGAATTAAAAGTTTTAATAATCCAATTTGGAGGACAATATACACTGTAAAAAATCCGGAGTGAATTTCACTCCCATTTCACTCCCATCACTCGGAGTTCCGGAGTGAAGTATTTAATCACTCCGCGTAGGGAGTGAATCCAGAGTTTTTATTTGCGGAGTGATTTCAAAGTGATTTCGGAGTGCTTTCGAATTTCACTCCGAAAAACATCGGAGTTTTTACAATAAATAAAATAAGGATGAATTTTCGTTCTACAAAAAAAATTTCAAAATTAATCTTTATATATTTATTTCTTCTGTGCATGTGTTTGTCACTGAACTCCTTCTAAACGACTGGACCGATTTTAATTAAATTTTTTGTATGTCTTCCGGTGGATTCCAGAATGGTTTAGATTCACAATTCAGTCCACGAGAAAATGTTTATTTAACAGATTCTTTTTTTATAAATTGTTGTTGGTCTTGACTACCCACATGCACTTTTCATATATTTTATAAATATCATATATATAAGATATATGAAAAAATTCATGTGGGTACTTAAATGGAAAGTCTCGATGAGTATAAAGTCAGAATGGGCTTATATTTACGAAAATGTTAATTATTGAGGAATGCCCATTG